>ML841385.1:3810-44549 GCA_009831015.1 Picea engelmannii | reverse complement strand
GCACCCTCTTTTCATAATAGGGTGATGCAAATCCCAATGATATTTCAGCCATGTTGGTCAACATTCCTTCGATTATTTTAGAGGAGGATAATCTAGAATTGATGAAACCTATAAAGGAGGAGGAGATCGAGGAAGCCATTTGGGATTTGGAACCTAACAAGGCCACCAAGTCTGATGGGTTTTCAATCTCTTTTTATAGAACCTACTAGAGCTTGATAAAGATAGATCTAAAAAGGATGATCCAATATTTGCAAAATCAAGTAAAGTCATAGATGATACAAACTCTTCATTTCTTGTTTTGATTCAAAAGGAGGCTAACCCTTCTTCCTTTTCCAGGTTCTATCCCATTTCATTATGCAATTCATCATACACAATTATGACAAAAAATATTGCCTTAAGGTTAAAAAAAGTGTTGCCCAAGATCATATTAGAGAATTAGGGGGGTTTATGCAAAACATGCAAATAATGGATAACATAGTGCTCATTCAAGAAGCTATCCACTTAAGCATGTCAAATAAAGAAAAAGTAATGGTTATAAAGTTGGATATGGCCAATGCCTTTGACCAAGTATGGCATTTCTTTTTATTCAAAGTTATGAGAAAAATTGGATTTAGTCCCTCCTTCATTGATTGGATCTCTTCTTTCATTGGTGTTGCTTGGATTGCTCCTATAGTTAGTGGATGCTCCACCTCTCTTTTCCAAGGAAGAAGGGGTTTTAGACAAGGCTACCCTATGTCCCCAATACTTTACATTATAATGGTTGAATCTCTTAGTATGAACTTGCCTGATGTAGAAATAATAACCAAGTATCTCCCAAAGATCAAAATTGTGAGAGGAGTTAAAATTTTGAATCACTCTTAGTTTGCATATGACACAATTCTCTTGGGTGGAACTTCAAGAATAATTGCCACTAGATTCAAGAAGGAACTTGATATTTTCATAGTTGTTTAAGGAGGATTAATAAACCATCATAAGAGTCAAATCCTTGGTTGGAATGTGAATCCTCATGAGATTTACAAACCATCTCAAGAATTTTGATATTCCCTTACATAGACAATTGGTCCTCCTTTAGATATTTGGGAATACCCTTCCAACTACATAAAGTTTCCTCTCAAGTGTGGTAAAGTGTTTTGGACAAGATCCATACAAAATTCAACCAATGGGGGTCTTAGTGGTTAAATCTAGCTGGAAGATTGATCTTGATCAAATCGGTCCTCTCAACCCGTCCCTTATTCGAGTGTTCCATTATGATAACACCTTTGGGAATTATGTAGGAAATAGCTAAGGAAATACAAAACTTCTCATGGCAGGGGGGGAAACCAATACTAAAAAATATCATCCGGTTAATTAGAAGATAGTTAGAGCTCCCAAAAGTATAGGAGGGTTAAGTGTCAAGGACCCTTCTCTTGTGAATCTAGCCATGGGGGGCAAGTTGGTATAGAAACTAATCACAAGTAATATTGATTGGTGGAAAAAAATAATTTGGAAAAACTGGTATATATACTAATCACGAGTAACCTTGATTGGTGGAAAAAATACTTGCAAGGCAATAGAGAGAGATGTATAGAAAATATAGTTTAAAATCGGAAAGGTTCATATATCTAGAAACTCATAAAATTGATAACATCATTAGTCAAATCCAAGCTTACTTGGATCCTTGGTCATGGAAAGCAAACATCCATTTGGGAGGACATCATCTTGGGAAAGAAACCTCTCTCACTCAGTCTGGAATTGCTTCCTTTAAAGAATTGGTTGGATGGTAAGAATTGCAAATCCTTGTTTGGCATTTCAATTTGGGTTGAGTGCTCAAATCATTGGATGGGATCGAACTTAGGATCTCATCCTCCTCACCTCTATCATCTGATTTTGCTACTCATGAATGCTCTCAATGGATGTGTGTTGTGGGATTTTAATTCAAAAGATCGAAGAGGTTGGGGGGTGTAGATTACTCTATAAAGGGGGGCTATCTGGCCCAATTGAAAACCCTCCATTTTGGAAATCCATTTGGCACAATGATGAGATTCCTAATATTAACAATTTTTGTTGGGTTATGGTTCATGGTAAGCTCCTCACCTTGGACAATTTGAAAAGGAGGGGAGTTTAGGGCCCTTCTAAGTGTGATTTGTGTCAAGTCAACGAAGAAACCATGCACCATTTATTCTTTGACTGCAATTACACCAAGTAGGTCTGATTTTCAGTTTTTATAGGAATCAACCATCATGTTCGATATACACACACTTGGAAGGAGACATTCTCTTTATGGAGTAAATTTCACAAGGGTACTCTTCAAAATAAAAATGCCTTGAAAAGAACCTGGATTTCTCTCCTCGAGTTTATCCATTTGAAGATATGGCTTGCTAGAAACAATGCAGATTTCAATCGAAAAAAAAACGAATCAACCTCGACCACAATAAAGGCCGAGGGACTTTTAATGAAATATTTGAATCACAAGCTTAAAATAGAACAACAAGTTTACGACAAGGATAATAGTTTAACCAATTTCATTTTCAAAGAGTCTCTCACTCTTCACCCATCTCTTTAAATCAAAATCTTCCTCATTGGTCAATTCGACTAAGTGAATAAGAATTTGAAAATTGGAAAAGAGATCAGAAGATCTACCTTTTATTCTTTGGTGGTGCCTCAAAGAGTTATTCAAGGGAAATAGGTGCAGGGGGGGATACTCTTGGATCTCAGAGGAAATATCGTAGCTTCATATGCATGGGGCCTAGGTCAAATTATCAATAATCAAGAGGAGGCTTATGCCTTGATGAGGAGCATTCTTATAGTCAAGGAAGAAAGATTGAAAACTGTAAAAATAATCGATGACTCTATGGTTGTTATCAAAGCTATGCTCGACAAAACGACTCCCGTGGACTTCAAATTGATTACTATCATCACAATGGCAAGAAAGGAAATAATATCCTTTGCGGAAATCTCATTCTTTCATGTACAACAGATCGATGGGATAATATAGCCACCAGCCTATAAAAAGGAGTATTTTTTAAAAATGGGGGGAGCATTTCATGATGTATACCTTAAGGACCCCTTGGATTGATGGATATTCTCATCAACATTAATTCCACATGATAATTTGCACGGAGCATCATTGCCTCTACTTTGATTTGGGAGCTCAGAGGATGCACTACAATCCTTGTAGAAAGCAAACAATTAACAAGGATCTAGGAAATGAAGAGTATAACAATCTAGTGCACAATCGCACCGGGATAATGGTGAGAGTAGGTTTTAGAATTAGGCACCCCAATGGCCACATTTTGATAGGGAACATTCCTTTGGTTCACATGAAAAAACTTCTTGGAATGGTATTCACATCGTTTATGTTGGTATTTTCTTTGGATTTGTTGCAAGGATTTCAACACTTGAGGGAAATAATGCTATTCTATATAACTTGCTCAATAAAACCACCCATTCTCTATCAAATTTTCCTCTAGTTTCAACCTGGAATGTAGAGCCTCTTGCTCTGGGAAAGTTTGAATTCTTTATTGTTGTGGAGTCGACAACTAATCCTTCTTGTGGGACCTAAAGGGACTCGATTCAGGGTATTGGTATCTTCATATTTCTCTCGCCTTTCTCCTTTGTTTTTTCAAAATTTGTTGAACTCTACTCTTAGCTTTTTAGTGAGTCGTCTCCTCATTTGTGGTGGTATTTTTTCTAGTATAAGTTCAAGTTCCTCGAGATAAGGTTTTATCTCTCATCCATTTAATAGTATAGTCTATGGAAATTTTTATTTGTGGCCTTGTTTTGAATTGGGAACTTGGGGAAATTTTATATGTCAAGGGGCCTAGAACAAAGGTCCTAGTGCTAGAAATTTCATTATCATTGTGCCAAGTTTCTGGTCTTTTGGAAGACTATTGAGCTTCTCCTCTCATCTTATATTTGGCTGGGGGTTTGCTCTGAGTTATAATTTCCTTGAGAATAAGGTCCCTATTTCTTATGGAGTAAGGATATCTAGTGTTGGCCCCAACTGTGTCACCAGTTTGGAACCGGATCTCATATTACAAGGGAATTATGTTATTCCACGACTAAGGTATAAGATCTCTCTTCTCCCAGTTACTTCTCAAATTTATTAGACAACAAAGACACACAAAATGGACAATAGGGAGCTCTCTAAGTTCAAAATAATTTTGTGAAGGAACGAGGAAGGTATATATTACAACAAAAGGACTTTCCTCTATAACTACAAAGATTAATGAGCTTGAGCATCAATGTAATGTGCAACATGCTAACATAATGAATATGGTAATCCATCAAAAGCAAAGAATCAATATCCTCGAAGTTGAATGCAACATGGTAAGGAATTTGGCCTTGAATATTAGTAAAGAATCTCAATCTACGACCTCTATTAATTGAGCATTTGACAACTCTATGAAGAAGAATTGCGAAGAAGAAGAAATAGTACATCAACGTATTGAGCCAATGAACCTGGAACAACATAACTCCCCCCCTTTTGATGTGGGGCAAGATGAGGCAAATAGAAATCAAGTCTTTCATTGATCCCAATGCACTTTAAAGTTATTAGAATTTTAGAAATCTATGTGTAACATACCCTAGCCCCGTTGAGCCCCATTACTTGCAGAATACTCATAAAATAAAAAATAAAAAAATTTGCTAACATATCTTGTAGCTTACTATCTATAGGAAAACACATTAGATTTAACCATTTATTGATACCATTAATTTAAAAGTAGCTGCAACATCCTAAACTAACAAAAATGCAACTAATAATTTCATCACAACAACATATAATTCATTCTCATTGTTGGTGTGTGGTTGGTAGACCCGAGGTTCAACATTAAATCACCAACAAAACCCTAAAGATATCTGCCCTTTCGGCATCACCCACAAGCAGGTGAATTCTCACTCGAGGTACCTAGGGGGACTGCAGGAACTAGGCTTCCGCAGTAATGAAAGGAATGGAGATTGTTCTAACATTCATCCCAACTTAACATTCATCAATATACCATGTGTGTGAAATCATAACATCACAATAACATATGATAGATACATCTTACTTAATCATTCAATATGTGCGCGGAACCATCATATAATATATTCCTATTAATCATTCATAAGCATCTATTGCATGTGTGCAATAAATAGAATAAACCAACACATCATGGCAGTAAACGCATCAGAACACATGAATTTAACGTGGTTCACCCCAACTGGGCTACATCCACAACAACTGACTTCTTATATTATTCATTCATATTCAATCTTTACAATAGGTGTGCACTGCACTCACATAAGATACATAAGTTCTACCCAAAATGCCCTAGCCTTTCACGCATACAATGCACACTTAGCTCAAAACTCACTCCTCACACCTATCACTTTGTTTCATCTCCAAATCTTCAACAACTACCTTCTACCCAAAACCCACACATACTTATACATTGATATTAGGGCTTATCCCGTTACAAAATGGACCAAAAGGTCTAACTACTTCTAACTAATTTTTGTCTTTCGCATGCGCTGACTCCTAAAAATGTGCTACTTGTCTTCTTTTCCTCTATGCATGTTGCTCCTTAGCTGACTTGTCATGCGATTTGCTCCTACACGATTCCCAAAACTTGTTCCAAAGTGACCTGCTCCAATAGGCCTCCAACAGTCACTTGTGGCTTGTCCCGAGCCACTTCAAGCTTTCTTCCAACTCTCCATGAACTTACGAAATGTTTCCCTTGTAGTTGTGATCTTTTCCCTTGTTTGTGTTTCTTGTTGCGCAATTCCCTCGAGCATCTCTACAGTAATATGGGTCTTCAATTTTTCTACACTTTCTTGTACCGTCTACTTGACCATGCCCTGCACAGCTGCTAGTTTTGTTGTCACCTTGTATGCTTCCTCTTGCAGCGTTTCAATCTTCTATGCGCGAGCCTGCTGCTCTACCCTCATCTGGTTCATATCTTAGTATAGTTTTCTATTTTCTGTTACTGTTGCCATATTTTATGCTAGTGGTAAGGTACTCATCGCTTCCTTAAACTTTTGCGCCTTGTCTTGCACAGCATGTAGCTTCTACCCATTTTCCTACAGCTCCGCGTCTTTTGTTAGTTGAGTCCATACTTTCGTGCTTTCTTCATATATCTTGGCACACTATGCTTCCAGAATTCTGATGTTCTCTACGGTTGTTTTCGTTGTCTTCTCCCTTTGCTCTCTTTCCTCCAGTGGAGTGCTCGTGTTTGGCATGCTTCCAAATCAATAATCTTCGTGTGGAATCCCTAAATGGCTTCATTAATATCTGTGACTTGTTCTTCTAAATTGGTGTCTACCTCCATAGGCACGTCTGGAATATTACTATAGACCCCTTGAACTGTTTGTTTCAATCTTTTCGTCCTTTGTGCGGCCTCCTCCCTCTCCAGCCTAAGTTTATTGTATTCTGCCTGGAGTGCATCATTGTCTGCAACTACCTTAGCCAACTCTATCGACATTGACACTGCGCACAATTGAATTTCCTGCATGACGCTCATCTACAAACCATGTAATACTTCTATCGACAATTGAGATAACACCAAGCCTACATGACTAAGTGCCTTTGCGTGCTCCTGTAACTCTGTCGTAGGGAACTCTAAAGCTCATGCTACTATCTTCATCACCCGACACTCTCCTGATGTTGTAGATGGGTGAGATGTCATTGATTATGCCTTTGTGGTCTTCGTCATACTCCGCAACTGCTCGTGTTCTCGTGTTCTAACTAGCATTATCTTAGTTGTCTCCAAAATCTGTCACAGTGTGACAATATGCGCCTGCACATTCGAGTGCCTTTCTTCTTTCTTTTCCACCACTCGCTCAAAAGCCTCCTCAATAACCTCCTTGGCTTGATCTGCGATCTTATCTAAGTCATCGTCTGTTAGTCCTATTCTAGCTCTACTAGCTCTGTCAATCTCTTCTCCATTGCGCCATAATTTGTAAGCTCTGTTAGCGCAACAATGCGCAGGCTAGGTACTATGAATTCCATAGGCATAATTGCTTCTTGGCCATACACTAGTCTGAATGGGGTATGTCCTGTCAACTTCTTACTTGTAGTCTTATAGACCCATAATACTGTTGGAATTCTCAAGTCCCAGTCGTCTCGGTTCACCTTACATGTATTCCCCACCAACATTGGCTTATTGACCAAATATCTTAGCGCATAATGACCTGTATCCAGTATCCTATGTATCTATTCTTTTACCTTTTGCTTATACACCGGGTTCAATCTGTATGGCCTTTGCTTCACTGGCTTAGCATCTAGTTTCCAGGGGATCTTCATCTCTCTTAACTCCCCAACAATCCCTTTCATCTCTAAATCAACTATCTTCTCAATAGTTTCATCATTCCAATAGTCTCTTATGTTCACAAATTTGGGCTTATCTTCAGTACCAATATTTACTTTGCGCATTCTCAATGGCTTTGCATATATGTCTGATTCAAGTTGTGGTCATTTTATTGTGCGCTCTCCTTCAATTTTTGGTATTTGTAGATTTCTTGGATCTTTGTCCTCCTCTTGGTCTTCTCCAACAACATTATAACAACACAAAACTTCTTCAACTGTCGCAGTAGATATATGCGTGCTACATACAAGTGCTAGTTCTATCGAGTTTTCTGATGAAAAAATATTGTTCTTGATGATATGCAAAGCTGAGTCAATCAAAGACGCATCATCTTCAAAACTAAAAGTTACCTTAAAGTTATGAGTCAATTCCTTCATGTCTACATTTTCTCTGCACACTTCCAGTTCCAAGTACTAATTCTTCGAGATTGTGTCCAAGGTATGTACAAACAAGTGTGTCCATTCTTGATTAGGTACTTTATTCCATGTCGCAATACATTGTGTAACAGGCTCCATCGAACAACTTAATCCTATATACTTATGCATAGTACTTCATTCTCTCTCTTGAACCTGACCTATAATAGCGTTTTGCGCTGCCACCAATCTCTTATCCCATCCTTATGCGTGACCCACCATCTTGTCGAGGTCACTTCCAACGCGACGTCTAAAGCTAGTGATCTCTGTTGATCTAGTATTTGCAATTCAAATTCTCTTATAAAAGAAGCTACATTGGTTAGCCTGTCATACCTTGGAGGATCACAAACCTCAGTTCCAATTCATCGCTACGCGCGGGTAATTTGAGCACATTTCCTTGTAGACACTTCATGCAATATCTGCTGCCAATTCTCCAAAGCTTCTTATGAATATGACGTGCATGGATTAATGCTTCTCCAACTAACTACACCATTAGCTGTATGATTCACATAATCATTCATCCGCGTAGTCATGTTATACATGCTATTGAGCTCTTTTCCCTTTAATGGTTCTACATATCTTCTTCCTTCAGTAGGATTCAACAACACAGTAACCTTCAAGTTTTCTACTTCAAATATCATTTGTCTCTTGTTCAGATCAATGATATTTTAGTTGTCAAATTCTCAATCAAGTCCAAGTAGTGTTGGGTAAGGGGTGCTACCATCCACTATCTCGAAATCGACCAAGTTGCGCACTCCATCAATACTAACAATTACCCTTGTTAGCCTTCCAATTGGAACAATCTTATGTTGGTTTACTAACCTCAACTGAATGGGAGACCAGATCAACTTCAGGTTACCCATCATTTCCCAAGTCTACTTCAGGATGACATTCACATCGAAGACTAGATCCAAAATAACATTGTCCATGTCGTAGTTTCCTATATGTGCATTGAGTCTAAACTCCCTATTCGTTCTCTTCTTGCAATGCACCTAGTTAACTACTCGGTGTGCGACATGTATCTCTTTCTCCTAGTCGCAATGGTCGATCATTCCACGCAACATACTCATCCTTCATTAGCTCTAGAATTTTTTTTAGAAAACTATTCAAAGTGCTTACCTTGTCTACTTGCCTTTTTGAATGGTCATAGACTGGTGGCATAACATACACTGATGGCATGTCATACAAAGGTGGCACGGTCGAAGTCGATGTTATCCATTCTACTCCTATCACTTCCTTCCTTGCTTTTGTATACGTCTCTTTCTCCTTTGTAGGGTCAAACAACGGAAGAGGCTATGTTGTTTTCTTGACCCACTGGTGGATCTTATTTCCTTGATTCGCCACATCAGCTCTGGTTCTGGTCCCTCCGTGTGTAACTGTTGCTATCTTGGGTTGTTCATTGCACGCCTCTGTTGCTATCATTTGTACATTCAGATTCCTCTTTTCTTGCCACTTTGTGATCAACTGTGGGAAATCCTCCATTGCATGGTCTAGTTGTCTACAATATTTACATGTCATACAGGGATTCAGACAGTCTCGCGCCAAATTTCCAGGCTAATTATAATTATAACATATAATTGGTCCTCTTCCTCTTTCGAATCCTCCTCTTCCGCGGCCTATGAACCCTCCTCTTCCTTCTTGTTTATAACCTCTTGGAGTATTATATTGCGGAGCTCTGCCTTCAGATTCTTCTCCCTTGACTCTGTATGTATTTGTGATGTGCTCTCTCATCAAATCTAGTGTGTGACACTCCTTTTCATCACGTCTGACAGACTTGCAAAAGTTACAAAACAAGTTTCTCGTAGTACTCTGGTACTTCTGTATCAACGGGAAAGCAGTAGGGTGGTGACCCATCATTTTGCAAATCTTGCATCATACCCCAAATGGATTCAGAGCTCATGTATTCAAATACTGCTGAAAAGCTGGACATTCATTCTTATGATGAAATTTTGTTCTACATGTGACACACCATACTTCCTTGATTTTTTCTTTTCCTTTCTCAAGTTCATGTAATTGAATAATCAGTGTTGCTAACCGCGACTGAACTTGAGCCATCCATGTGTTATTTTCTCCCACCGAGGATGCTTCTAATTTCATAACAATTTCTAACGCTTCCAACTGCGACACAATCTTCTGTTGTGTCAAAGGGCATCGTATATGCAACAACAATCCTGGAATAAACCATTCCCTATGTTGTTCATCTGGAGTTTGGAATATCAACTGATCCTTCAGTATCTTGAATCTGTGATCATAGTCCCACATTGATTCATTCACTATTTGCTTAATCCCCTTCATCTCTGTCATGCACTGCGACTTGGACTTAGGTTTTCAAAACTCTTTCAATAGATCTTGTCTTACCTCTACCAATGTTCTAGTATGTCCTCCAGGTGTAGTAGTATGATATTTCATGTACCATAGTAATGCACAACCTCTGAATGTTGTTTCCAGCTGTGCAATCTTCGCATCATCATATTGAATGTTCTTCATAGTCCATATTATCTCACTAATGAACAAATGTTGTTCTGGATCCTCTGTCTCCGCTCCATGGAAGACATGCATTCTTAAAGTAGGATCTACCCCTGCCATCGTGTTCTGCACGATATTCTTTCCTGATAACACTAATTGATTCTGAATCAGCGTACTAATTCCACTACTCTTACTACTTTTACTACTATCTTTACTTCCTTCACTAACTATAATTGACAAAGCTTTTGATCTTACCTTAGTTCTTGGCAATGCACATAGGGTCGTGGGTTCGACGTAGAGTCTGATTTGAGTGGGATATTCTTCTATTGGACTTAGCTGACAGATCCTTTCTTTTTTGTGCAGAATTCCTTCGATCTGGAGTATTACACCAATGTCTCTTTCCTCGATCTCACTGTGTTGCTCCTCTCTATCAACCACAATCCTCTTGTTATTCGGTCTAAATCTCTTACCACTGTGCAATACTCCAATCTCTTCGTTCATCACACGCTCTTCTTCTCTCGACATCCTCAACCGATCCGTTCCTCATTCCTTCTTTTCATCCCTCCTTATGCTTAGACCATCCCCTGGTCAGCCCCCAATCCACCTATGTGCGCGAATGCACTTAACTACCAGGGCAATCAAATTCCATCTTCATAACTCCCTTGTCACACAATAACATCTTAATCCAAGTAGATAGTGACTTCACGTATCTTTCGTGCGGTCCCTTAAAGAATTCCCTTTCAATAGCACTATACGATTGAGTACAATCTATTGCAAATTTAGTAACATAACCTCCCAACACACTATCTAGCCAATAATCAGTTGTGTGTGATACCCAATTACTTATAGTATTGACTTGCTGAATTAACTCAAGAGTCTAGTTTCTCGGAACAACAATGAGAAATCTTTCGATTTTTTCAACTAATCTATGGATCCACTCTCCTAAAATATTCAGAAAATCAACAAAGAAAATTTCATGCAAATCTGTAAACACATACCTTTGTAGCCATTTCTCTACCTTGATCTGTGGATTCTTATTTTGATCTACAACAAACACGATCTCCTTCATTTCCAACTATTGTTTGATCTCCTTCTTAGTAGGTCTCCACATTCCCCTCAATCGTAGATCTCAGTATGGGCAAGAGAACCATTTGTTGGCACACAGTGGGCAGACCCGGGGTTCAACATTAAATCACCAATGAAACCCTAGAGATATTGGCCCTTTTGGCAACACCCGCAATCAGGTGAAGTCTCACCCGAGGTACCTAGGGGGACTGCAGGAACTACGCTTCCACAATCATGAAGGGAATGGAGACCGTTCTAACATTCATTCTGACTTAACATTCGTTCGACATGCAATATACCCTGTGTGTAAAATCATAAGGTCGTCTTCCTAGGAAATTTATAGGAATAATAAGGTGAGCTTCCTAGAAAATTGTTGTACCAATGGAAATGGTGTGCCCAACCACCACATTGTTGTTGCATCCTAGTTCCAATCTCACAGTTTCTATGCTCTCTGCAATAGACCACTCTCATTTGTCTCCAAAACTAAATAACTCTACCAAAAACTATTTTCCCTTCCATTCATGCCAAGAAAAATCAGATTCCTCATCCATATAACCATTCAACTATTCTTCACCTTTCAAAGAAACAAGAAGATCAAGCTTCTCAACCAGAAGAATGACACCCACATGCATAGATTTTAGGAGAATACTAGATTCGATCAAACGTTGGTCACCAAATGGCTCAAAATCACCATTGAATTCTCTCAGACTGATGCGATTTTTGTCACAGGTTTTCCAAAGCCACAGGAAAACAATATTTGACAGACTAAATCCTCCAGAATACAAAAAAAATCCAACAAATGTTCCTTCCCTTCACACCAAGCTTGTGTATAATGTAAGTCTATTCCCAAAAATGTTATGATCTTTAATATTATTTCACTAAAGCAGTTGGAATCAAGTCAATGACGGAAGGGTTCTTCTTGGCATTCATTATTATGATGGAAATTTGGAAAAGATAAGAACAAACATTAAGCTTTATCTAACTGGAAAGATAGCTCTTGCTAGCCTTTCAGCTTCATAAACATTTCTACCTCGTGCTCCGCACTTGGATGCTCGAGCCTCTACTCTCTTACGGAAGGAATTTGAATCAGGTGTCTTTCTACAATTTGATCTCCTCCACACAACCTACTTCCTCACACAATCCACATTGTGTTGCAATAGATCTACAAATTTGTGATCACTTCTTTAATTCATATTCACACCATATGTAGGTTATGAGGGTCATGCGTAAGTCATGACACACCACACTTTAGACTAAGTGTTTCTCAAAGTGGTGGTCGCTTCTCTTGTTGCTTTTGTAACTAATGATCTAATGGGTCACTTCTTGCTCAAACGGGTCGCCTCTCTACATTGTATTTTCTTCATGCTTCTTCGATTTGAATGGGAAGAATGGTTATTTTCGATGGTAAAGACTGTGAGCAAGCCGAGGTTTCTCTAGAGCTTATCACACTTGGATTTCATGGAGGCGACAAGTAAGCCTGCAAATCGCTTCAACAAACTGCAAGTACCATTCCTAAAAAAATGATCCTCTATCACAAGACTTAATTGTCTTCTACAAAAACAACTCGCCTCACAATCTCTCAATTCCTTCAAATTGAAACCGTGCACAAGATTTTTTATTTCCAACCAATATTAATATTTATATGTAGAGAGAGAAATTTACTCAAAATCTTCATTCATGATTCTAGAATTCAAATTTCTACATAAACAAAGAATAAATAATTCCATCCATAAAACCAGAGAACAAACATCTATGAGACAGAGACATACACAACAATGGAAGCATAATGCATAAATTTCACTACCGGTCAAATTCACAATCTTCTTGGTTGCCTCACACATCATCTTCAAACTCCTTAACAAACACATACAATCCTCAATGAAGAATCCTCGAGGCCCCTAAGATCATCTACATACTTTGATACCACATGATAGAAATAAGAGCAAGAAAATAAAATAACTAACAAAATGGAGAAGACAAGGAAGACGGACGAAAAAGGCACCAAGCCTAGTCAAATCATATGTACATCAATGGTACATTAATGATACAACTCGATGTAATGACCCCACAACCGTATCATAACTAACCAGTTGTTAAGATCTAGTTAGGACTTAGGATTATTTCTAACAACTTACTAAACAATTTGCAAGCCAACACTTGCATCACAAACCTGGCGCACTTGTCATTGATACTCACTACATCGAGCCTGTGCGCTCCTCTATACGTATCAAACTTCTCTTTCATCCTCTCTGACAAAGCTTTCTCGTTCGAATTATCTGTAAAAAGTGGTGATGGGTCCTCCCCTGCCATTGGCAACCCTGTTATATGTGCAATCAACTTTGTATCTATGGACATGATTCTGTCCAGCCATAGCTATCCTCCATGGACACAACTTAACAATATCTTAACACATGTGTTGATCTCGACGCTCCTACCAAAGTGCGGGATCTCTAACAAGTTCAAAATCCCTGATTTCTCCAACACTGTTGCTCAAGCCTGTAGCTCAACTAGGATAAACAATGTCTCTAGGAAAATAACTGCCTTTAGATATTTATTCGGTGCTAACTCCAGGAAATTCTTCTCATCTGATAGGCCGTGATCTAAAAACTTTAGATTTTCCACTGCTTCTAACATATCTTCTTCAATGATTACACCTGGTGGAATTTCTGGCTCCACGAGCTCATACTTTGATCCCTTTTGTAACCTGACTGACTTCGTTGTTGGCTTTCTAGGGGTATATACTCCTTCGAAAAGTTGGTCGAACTCGGATTTGACTTAGATGCTCCTGGGGTTCCCTCCTGTATAGGTGCTATTGGTGGCTTAGTGCGTTGTTTCTTTGTTTCTGATACTGATGCCGCTACTACCTTTTGTGGCACCATAGCTCTCTACAACACACTTCCCTTGACAACTAACGTCTCCTTCGACTCTGTGTCTGTTCACTTGACTCTCTGTTCTCACTGCTCTCAAACGACAATAAAAAAATTTCATCGATCCCTCAACTGATTTTATAACTTGTCGTTGACTGTTACTTTCCCTTTTCATGCCCCAAACCTATAGTCTAATCCAACTTGTACTCACATCCATTTATTTCCATACTCTGCAATAAATTCAAATTATTTTGTGGATCATGGTCTAGTTCTTGCCAGTATGTGACGGTCTCATCGCTACTTTCCATTTATGACAACACGTCTCCACTACTTCGATGTTATGATCACTCTTTAATGCTTGTCCTGTCATGTATGCTTTTTAATGCATTTCCCGCCCTCTGCGCAGATCTCTATTTCACTTCAATCCTTCTTCCTATGCACAATCTCTACGACATTTTCTGGTTTCTCTCCTTACTTAGTTTGAACAATACCTTATGCATAACTTCAACCTTCTATCTCTTAACTCAAACGCTTTTATTGTTTTTCTTATTTTCTTTTTCTTTTTCTTCTATAATACAAGTACTATGGTACACATACTGCACGCTCAAACTAGTGCACGAAAGTGCGACTGTCTCTATACAGTTTCATTCGACTACTGTTAACCAGTCCTTCCACAACTTCTCATTTCAATTTCTCCAACTGAAGAACACCTGCATCTGTCCCAAATGTGATCACATATGGACCCAACCAATGCATCTGAAACTTTCGAGGGTGCTGCAAAAACTTGTTGTCATAAAGCAAAACTAAGTCTCATGTCTGGAACTTATTATGTTTAATATGGTTGTCATGCCATGCTTTCTCGCATGATTTCTGAACTTTCTGATGGAAACCTACGATAAATTGGTCCTCTTCTATCTCTACTAGCTATGTCAGTCTCTTCTCCACTACGCCATAGTCTGCAAGCTCTGTCAGTGCAACAATGCGCAGGCTAGGTACTATGAATTCATAGGCATAACTGCTTTTTGGCCATACACTAGTCTGAATGGGGTCTGTTTTGTCAACTTCTTACTTGTAGTCCTATACACCCATAATACTGTTGGAATCCTCAAGTCCACGTCGTCTCAGTTCACCTTACATGTATTCCCCCCCAACATTGGCTTATTGACCAAATATCTTAGCACATAATGACCTATATCTAGTATCCTATGTATCTCTACTTTTACCTTTTGCTTATACACTGGGTTCAATCTGCATGGCCTCTGCTTCACTGACTTAACATTTGGTTTCTAGGGGATCTTCATCTCTCTTAACTCCCCAATAATCCCTTTCATCTCTAAATCAACTATCTTCTCAATAGTTTCATCATTCCAATAGTCTCCTATGTTCGCAAATTTGGGCTTATCTTCAGTATCAATATTTACTTTGCACATTCTCAATGGATTTGCATATACGATTGATTCAAGTTGTTGTCATTTTATTGCGTGCTCTCCTTCAGTTTTTGGTATTTGCAGATTTCTTGGACCTTCGTCCTCCTCTTGGTATTCTTCAACAACATTATAACAATGCAAAACTTCTTCAACTGTCGTAGTAGATATATGCATGCTACATACATGTGCTAGTTCTATCGAGTTTTCTAATGAAAAAATCTTGTTCTTGATGATATGCAAAGTCGAGTCAATCAAAGACCTGTCATCTTCAAAACAAAAATTTACCTTAAAGTTACGAGTCAATTCTTTCATGTCTACAGTTTCTCTGTACACTTCCAATTCGAAGTACTAATTCTTCGAGATTGTGTCCAAGGTATGTACAAACAAGTGTGTCCATTCTTTCTTAGGTACTTTATTCCATGTCGCAATACATTGTGTAACATGCTCCATTGGACAACTTAATCATGTATACTTGTGCATAGTATCTTCATTCTCTGTCTTGAACCTGACCTGTAATAGCCTTCTGCACTGCCACCAATCTCTTATCCCATCCTTATGCGCGGCCCACCATCTTGTTGGGGTCGTTTTCAGCACGACGTCTAAAGCTAGTAATATCTGTTGATCTGGTATTTGCAATTCAATATCTCTTATAAATAAGCTACATTAGTTAGTCTGTCATACCTTGGAGGATCACATACCTCAGTTCCAATCCATCGCTACGCGCGAGTAATTCGAGCACATTTCCTTGTAGACACTTCACGCAATATCTATTGCCAATTCTCCAAAGCTTATTCTGAATTTGACGTGCATGAACTAATGCTTCTCCAACTAAGTACACCATTAGTTGTAGGATTCACATAATCATCCATCTGCGTGATCATGTTATACAGGTTATTGAACTCTTTTCCCTTTACTGGTTCTAGATATCTTCTTCCTTCAGTAGGATCCAACAACACAGTAACCTTCAAGTCTTCTACTTCAAATATCATATGTCTCTTCTTCAGATCAATGATATTTTAGTTGTCAAAGGCCTAATCAAGTTCAAGTAGTGTTGGGTAAGGGGTGTTACCATCCACTATCTCGATCACTTCAAAATTGACCAAGCTGTGCACTCCATCAATACTAACACTTACCCCTGTCAGCCTTCCAATTGGAACAATCCTATGTTGGTTTTCTAACCTCAACTGAATGGGAGACTAGATCAAATTTGGGTTACCCATCATTTCCCAAGTCTACTTCGGGATGGCATTCACATCGGAGCCTAGATCCAAAATAATATTGTCCATGTTGCAGTTTCCTATATGCGCATTGAGTCTAAACTCCCTATTCGTTCTCTTCTTGCAGTTCACCTGGTTAAATTCTTGGTGTGCAACATGTATCTCTTTCTCCTAGGCGCAATGGTCGATCATTCCACACAACATACTCATCCTCATTAGCTCTAGAAAACTTTTAAAAAAACTATTCATAGTTCTTAACTTGTCAACTTGCTTTTTTGAATGGTCATAGACTAGTGGCATAACATACATTGATGGCCTGTCATACAAAGGTGACACGGTCGAAGTGGATGTTATCCATTCTGCTCCTATCACTTCCTTCCTTGCTTTTGTATATGTCTCTTTCTCCTTTGTAGGGTCAAACAACGGAAGAGGCTCTATTGTTTTCTTGATCCACTGGTGGATCTTATTTCCTTAATTCGCCACATCAGCTCTAGTTCTCGTCCCTCTGTGCGTAACCGTTGCTATCTTGGGTTGTTGATCGCACACTTCTGCTGCTATCATTTGTACATTTAGATTCCTCTTTTCTTTCCACTTTCCGATCAACTGTGGGAAATCCTCCATTGTATGGTCTAATTGTCTACAATATTTACATGTCGTGTAGAGATTCAGACAGTCTCGCGCCAAATGTCTAGGCTGATTACAATTATAACATATAATTGGTCCTCTTCCTCTGTCGAATCCTCCTCTTTTGTGGCCTATGAACCCTCCTCTTCCTCCTTGATTATAACCTCTTGGAGTGTTATATTGTGAAGCTCTACCTTCTGATTCTTCTCCAGGATAGACTCTGCATGTATCTGCAGTGTGCTCTCTCATCAAATCTAGTGTGTGACACTCCTTCTCATCGTGTCTAACACACTAGCAAAAGTTACAAAACAATTTTCTCTTAGTACTCTGGTACTTCTGCATCCACGGGAAAGAAGTAGGGTGGTGACCCATCATTTTTAAAATCTTGCACCATACCCTGAATGGATTCAAAGCTCATGCATTCAAATACTGCTAAAAAGTTGAACATTCATTCTTATGATGAATTTCGGTTCTAAATGTGACACACCAAACTGCCTTGATTTTTTCTTTTCCTTTCTCAAGTTCCTATAATTGAATAGTCAGTGCTGCTAACTGCGACTAAACTTGAGCCATCCATGTGTTATTTTCTCGCACCTGGGATGCTTCTAATTTCATAACAATTTCTAACGCTTCCAGTTGCGACACAATCTTTTGTTGTGTCAAAGAGCATCATATATGCAACAACAATCCTAGAATAAACCACTCCCTATGTTGTTCATCTACAATTTGGAATGTCAACCGATTCTTCAGTGTCTTGAATCTTTGATCATAGTCCCACACTGATTCATTCACTATCTGCTTAATCCCCTTCAACTCTGTAATGCACAACGAATTGGACTTAGGTTTCCATAACTCTTTCAATAGAGCTTGTCTTACCTCTGCCAATGTTCTGGTCTGTCCCGCAAGTGTAGTAGTATGATACTTCATGTACCATAGTAATGTGCGACCTCTGAATGTTGTTTCCAACTGCCCAATCTTCACATCATCATCTTGGATGTTCTTCACAGTCCATATTGTCTCACTATGAACAAATGTTGTTATGGATCCTCTCTCTCCGCTCCATGGAAGACATGCATTCTTAAAGTAGGATCTACCCTTGTCATCGTGTTATGCACGATATTCTTTCCTGATAACACTAATTGATTCTGACTCGGCGTACTACTTCCACTACTCTTACTACTTTTACTACTATCTTTACTTCCTTCACTAACTATAATTGACAAATCTTCTGATCTTACCTCAGTTCTTGGCAATCCACACGGGGTCGTGGGTTCAACGCAGAGTTTGATATGAGTGGGATCTTCTTCCACTGGACTTAGCCAACATATATTTTCTTTTGTGCGTAGAATTCCTTCGATCTGGAGTATTACACCAGTGTCTCTTTCCTCGATCTCACTGTGTTTCTCCTCTCTATCAGCCACAATCCTCTTGTTATTCGATCTAAATCTCTTACCACTGTGCAATAATCCAATCTCTTCGTTCATCACACAATCTTCTTCTCTCGACATCCTCAGCCCATATGTTCCTCATTCCTTCTCTTCATTCCTCCTTATGCTTAGACCATCCCCTGATCAACCCGCAATCCCCGTATGTGCGCGAAGGCGCTTAGCTACTAGGGAAATCAAATTCCATCTTCATAACTCCCTTGTCACACAATGGCATCTTAATCCAAGTAGATAGTGACTTCAAGTATCTTTTGTGCAGTCCCTTAAATAATTGTCTTTCAATAACACTATACGATTGAGTACAATCTATTGCAAATTCAGTAACATAACCTCCCAACACACTATCTAGCAGTAATCAACTGTGTGTGATACCCAATTGCTTATAGTATTGACTTGTTGAATTAACTCAAGAGTCTAGTTTCTCATAACAATAGTGGGAAATCTTCCGATTCGTTCAACTAATTTATGGATCCACTCTCCTAAACTATTCAGAAAATCAACAAAGAAATTTTCATGCAAATCTGTAAACACATACCTTTGTATCCATTTCTCCACCTTGATCCATGGATTCTTATTCTAATCTACAACAAACTCGATCTCCTTCATGTCCAACCATTGTTTGATATCCTCCTTAATAGGTCTCCACATTCCCCTCAATTGAAGATCTCGGTACCGACAACATAACCATTTGTTGGTGCGCAGTGGCCAGACGCGGGGTTCAACATTAAATCACCAATAAAACCCTAAAGATATTGGCCCTTTCGACATCACCCGCAATCAGGTGAAGTCTCACCTGAGGTACCTAGGGGGACTGCAGGAGCTAGGCTTCCACAATCATGAAGGGAATGGAGATCATTCTAACATTCATTTCGACTTAACATTTGTTCGACATGCAATATACCCTGTGCGTAAAATCATAACAACATAATAACATATGACAAATTCATCTTACTTAATCATTCAACATGTGCACAGAACCATCATATAACATATTCCTATTGATCATTCATAAGCATCTATTACATGTGGGCAATAAACAAAATAAATGAACACATCATGGCAACAAACACATCAGAACACAAGAATTTAACGTGGTTCACCCCAATTGGGCTACGCCCACAATGGATTCCTTCTTATATTATTCATTCATATTCAATGCTTACAACTGGTGCGCATTGCGCTCACATAAGATACATCAGTTCTACCCAAAATGATTTAGTTGTTCGCGCATACAGTGTGCACTTAGCTCAGAACTCACTCCTCACACCTGTCACTTCACTTCATCTCCAAAAATTCAACAACTACCTTCTACCCAAAACCCATACGTATTTATACATTGATACTAGGGCTTAGCCCATTACAAAATGGACCAAAATGTTTAACTACTTCTAACTAACTTTTGTCTTTCATGCGCACTGACTCCTGAAAATGCGCTAATTGTCTTTCTTTCTTCTGTGCGCATTGCTACTTAGTTGACTTGTCCGTAGTTTTCTCCTACGTGTTTCCCAAAACTTGTCCCAAAATGACATGCTCCAACACTCATACGCAAAGTTAATACACAACAATTAAAACTCACAAGGCGACACAAAAAATAGATAAAACACTTATCTTCTTAAAATCTTTGTGCAACCAGTTGCTTAGGGTAGACGTTCCACCCAACCATAGACTTGTTTTTCTAGAAATCAATAGTAAGTCACCCCTGGGTTGGGGCTAGAAATTAATAAAAGAGGGTGGTCTCTCACTATCCACTCTGTTGAAAAGTCAACAAGAAATGTGTGTATAATTTATTTTTCCCTTAAATAAATTGGACAATAAATATTAATCTATTATCTCATAATTACTTGAAAATAGTTAACTGAAATGGAAAATCAGTTAGCTATAGGAAATTCGAGTTCAAAGGTTGACTGGTGGGACATGGAAGTCGAATTAGTTGTAACTAAGTGACTTGAAGTTGTAACATCGTTATAAGTGTAGTTATGTGAGTTGTGAAGTAGTTTAACTCAGTTAAGTGAGTTAAACTCAGTTGTACTAGTTGTAACTGAACTTACACTAGTGAGAGTTTAGTGAATTAATTATTAATTAATTCACAATCAATGATCTCACATGCAACTGAAGATTTACCACTGTTAACTACATGCATGTCAGAGCCAATGGAGACCCAGTTGAGATAACATGTGAAAGGGATAGTTTGGCTATCAGTTGTGATTTGAGTGAAGTGCACTCATGCAATCACACACACAGTGGATGTGCCCATGAGTAATGCGCAACCTAGGCAAGAGGAATTTGAATTCATTTATAGGGTTTTCATTGCAGGGATTGCGCAGAGGAGGCAAGTTGTCTGGAGGCAGAGAATTGGCACATGTATTTGTTGATTTTTGTATGACAGTGTGAGACGATTGTTATTGTACTGAGAGTTCTTGGATTAGAGTTTTGTATGAGATTGTTTCATGATCCATGATATAAACATAGTATATGATGGTGGGGTTTTTATCCTTATGCTTTCTCGGTAAAACACCTGTGTTATGTGCGATTGATCTTTCTTCTTGATATTGCAATTGGCGATTGTGTTTTAAATTCCGCGAGAATATTTGTAGAAGCGATTCTGTATTTAACAGTGGCATATAATTGTTAGATCATGAGAATCCAGGCAATACATAATTTGTATTGAAATTTCTACATGGTATGAGAGCGCAACAGATTGCAGAAGCTAAGTTTGTGATTGGATAGAATTCAAATTTGCAGAAAGACTTTCTTGGTGCTACAGCTGATTCAAGATCGAAATGGATTTCAATGGCTTGAGGTTAGAGTATGCACTCGAGGGCATCTCAAACTACATTGCTTGGAAGGACATGATGGAGGCAGTACTCGAAGACAATGGCTTGAACGAATTCATTGACAAAGATGTTCCTAAGCCAGATGTCGCAGATGCTGCAAATCTTGATGCATGGCAAAAGAAAGTGGCAAAGGCGAGGAGGATTCTGTTGGAGGGAGTATGAGACCACATTGTCTCAAGCCTCCATGAGAAATCCACACCACATGCAATGTGGAAGGTTTTGACAGATCTATTCCAAAACAACAATGACCATAGGAAATTGGTGCTCAAAGATAAACTCAGGAAGATCAAGATGGAGAAGGGTGACTCCATTCCAAAATATCTCACGAAGTTTGTCCAATGTCGACATGAGATGGGGAGTGTGGGAATAACAGTCGTTGATGATGATTTGGTGAGCTTGGCTCTCCTAGGACTTCCCAAGAATTGGTACAGTTATCAAGACTCTGTTAATGGAAGGGAAAAATTGCCAAATTGGGAACGACTATGGTCGGATCTAGCGCAGGAGGAGTTCAGGCAGAACACCAGAGATGGCTCTTCATAAAAACATGACGATGAAGATGATTGTGATTTGGCTTCCAAGGCAAGGAAAGGGAAGGGGAAGAAATTCCATTCAAAATATGAGTCTAAAGGCAAGAAGCTGGATTTGTCCAAAGTGAAGTGTTTTCACTGTCACGCACATCGACATCTAGCTACTAACTGTCCACAGAAGAAGAGGAACAAGAAGGTTGTTGGAGCTGCAGCTGGTGAGGCCCTTGCCTCGCAATTTGAACTTGACTTCTCTTTGAATGCATGCATGGTTTCAAGTGCATTGGGATCGGTGTGGCATTTGGATAATGGCGCTTCCTTCCACATGATGGGAGATAAGGAGTTTTTCAGTGACTTGGAAGAGAGAGATCTCAAAATACATATAGAGATGGGCGACGATGGACGATATAGTGTGACTGGCATTGGTACCATTACATTTCAGAGGGAATCAGGTAAACCATTTCAATTGAAAAATGTTATGCATGTTCCAGGTCTGAAGAAAAACCTTGTCTCAGTCGCAATGTTGGAGGATAGAGGCTATGACGTTGTTTTTAGCGGTGGACAAGATTTTCTGCGACATAAAACAACGGGTCAAGTCAAGAGGATAGTGATTCGAGTTAAGAATATCTACATGCTGGAGGTAGATGGTTGTGCTGCCATGATGGGCAAGGCAGAAAAAGTGGTGAGTCAGGATGAGGGCGAATTATGGCATAGGCGATTGGGCCATCTTCATCATGGAGCCTTGAAGATCATGCAACAAATATCTACTGGACTTCCAATGGGAACACTTGCTCAGTTAGATCAATGCAAGGGTTTCACCATGGGGAAGTATGTACAACCCACCTTTCATGAAAAGGAGAACCGTGCTTCGATGATCCTAGAGAGAGTTCACACAGACATGTGTGGAACATTCTCGGTTGCTTCAACAACAAAACATAATTATTATGTTATTTTTGTTGATGAATTTTCTCGTAAATGATGGATCTTCTTCATGCAGAAGAAGGATCAAACATTCTCAAAGTTTTGTGAGTTTAAAGCATTGGTGGAGAAAGAGTCGGGGAAGCAAGTGAAGGCTCTTAGGAGCGATAATGGTGGAGAATACATCTCTAACAAATTCAAAGACTTCTGCAACAAAGAAGGAATTCAAAGAGAACTCATAGCGCCTCATAACCCACAATGGGGTTGTGGAGAGGAAGAACATAATGATCATGGGTGAAACACGAGCGATGTTGCATGATCAGGGCCTACCAATGCATTTGTGGGCGAAAGCATGCAACACTGTGGTTTATGTGCAAAACCGTTTTCCTCATAGAGTACTTGGCATGAGTACACTTGAAGAAGCTTTCACTGGTAAGAAACCCGATGTTTCTCATTTTAAGATTTTTGGCTCGTCTATTTATGTGCATGTGACCAAGGATGCCAGGAAGAAGCTGAGACCGACTGTTGAAGTTGGGATATTTGTGGGGTACACAAAAACACCCCATAATCATCGTGTGTATTTGCCTAACAATAAGATGACTTTTATGCGACGAGATATAAAATTCGATGAGGAGAAAGCCATGCGGTTGTCGCTTGATAGGGAGCTAGACTTTCATGCAGAGGAGGAACTCTTGGTTCCCAAAGATGAGTCTCAAGATGTGGATCAACCACATGAGGAGGTTCGTGGAGTGGAGGAAACCACTCAAGCAGAGCCATCCATAAAAAATGGTAGAAAACGCACCACGGAAGCTGATAGATTGAGACTAGATGCTGCACAGAATGTAGGAGCCCCTACTTCACAGCGCAGACAGAGATAGTCTCCTAATCAATTTATTGGATACATGGCTCTCATGATCAAATGTATTGTGACTGAACCATATTCCTTTCAGGAAGCAATGCAGGATCCCACTTCGGTTGATGCAATGGTGGAGGAGTATGACTCCATTGTAAAAAACAATGCTTGGGAAATTGTCCCAAGACCGGTCGACAAATAAGTGGTAGGTTCGAGATGGATCTACAAGGTAAAGCAAGCTATTGATGGGAGTGTGGAGAAATACAAGGCCAAGTTTGTGGCTTGGGGCTTCTCACAGATCGAGGGAATAGATTATGATGAGACCTTTGCACCTGTCGCAAGGTACTCTTCCATAAGATCCTTCTTTGCACTCTCAGCGCAGATGGGCTAGCGCATTCATCAGATGGATGTAAAAATTGTGTTTCTCAATGGGATCATTGAGGAAGAAGTGTACATTGAGCAACCAGAAGGTTTTGAGACCTTTGACAGGGAGTCACATGTGTGCAAACTCAAGAGAGCGTTGTATGGGCTGAAGCAAGCACCCCGTGCTTGGTACACTTGGATAAACATCTATTTCACTGGACTGGGCTTCACCAAAAGTGAAGTGGATGCAAACCTATACCAAATTGTGGTGGAGGGTAAGATTTTAATCATTTTTCTTTATGTTGATGATTTAATACTGACTGGTGATGAGCAATTGATACACTCATGCAATGAGGACCTTGCAAAGGAGTTCGAGATTATGGATACGTGCCTCCTTCATTATTTCCTTGGATTGGAAATATGGCAATGAGATGGTGAACTTTTTGAGTCTCAAGGAAAATATGCAAGGGAGATACTAGGTAAGTTTCACATGGAGGGATGCAAACCCATGGATACTCCTCTTCCAGGAAACTAGAGGAAAGAGGATGTTACTTCTGGAGAGGTAGTGGATGCTACTATCTATCGACAGTTAGTGGGTTCGCTAATGTATCTAGTGAACACGAGACCAGGCATTTTCTATGCGGTTAACCAGTTGAATCAAGCGATTGTTAAGCCTACCAAGCTCTTTTGGAAGGTGGGTAAGCATGTCCTAAGATACCTCAGGGGCACATCTGAGTATGGCTTATGGTACAGACAGACGAATGAGGTGAAGTTTCATGGATTCACGGATGCAGATTGGGCGGGCATCCCAATGGACAGAAAGAGCACATCAGAGGGGATCTTTAGTATCGGATCTATAGTTGTTTCTTGGTACAACAGGAAGCAGAGATCCATGGCACTCAGTTCAGCGGAAGCGGAATACATGGCAGCGAGTCAAGCCGCATGTGAGGCTATCTGGATGAGAAATATCTTGGTTGGTTTGTTTGGTTCTCATTTAGATCCGACAGTGATTCATTGTGATAATCAGAGTTGCATTAAACTCTCGATTAATGATGTTTTTCATGATAGATCTAAGCATATAGATATCCGGTATCATCATCTTAGAGATTGTGTGCAGCGGAAGATCATGTTGCTTCAGTACATTCCTACGGAAGATCAGGATGCAGACATTATGACAAAGGCACTCACCAGGAGAAATTTGAATACCATAGAGAACGGATTGGGATGAAGGATAATCCCTTTCTTGTTGAGAGGGAGTGTTGAAAAGTCAACAAGAAATGTGTGTCTAATTTATTTTTCTCTTAAATAAATTGGACAATAAATATTAATCTATTATCTCATAATTGCTTGAAAATAGTTAACTGAAATGGAAAATCAATTAGCTATAGGAAATTCGAGTTCAAAGGTTGACTGGTGGGACATGGAAGTCGAATTAGTTGTAACTAAGTGACTTGAAGTTGTAACATAGTTATAAGTGTAGTTATGTGAGTTGTGAAGTAGTTTAACTCAGTTAAGTGAGTTAAACTCAGTTGTACTAGTTGTAACTGAACTTACACTAGTGAGTGTTCAGTGAATTAATTTTTAATTAATTCACAATCAGTGATCTCACATGCAACTGAAGATTTACCACTGCTAACTATATGCATGTCAGATCCAGTGGAGACCCAGTTGAGATAACATGTGAAAGGGATTGTTTGGCTATCAGTTGTGATTTGAGTGAAGTGCACTCATGCAATCACACACACAATGGATGTGCCCATGAGCAATGCACAACCTAGGCAAGAGGAATTCAAATTCATTTGCAGGGTTTTCATTGCAGGGATTGCGCAGAAGAGGCAGGCTGTCTGGAGGCAGAGAATTGGCACATGTAGTTGCTGATTTTTGTATGACCGTGTGAGACGATTGTTATTGTACTAAGAGCTCTTGGATTATAGTTTTGTATGAGATTGTTTCATGATCCATGATATAAACATAATATATGATAGTGGGGATTTTAGCTTTATGCTTTCCCGGTAAAACATCTGTGTTGTGTGAGATTGATCTTTCTTCTTGATATTGCAATTGGTGATTGTGTTTTAAATTCTGCAAGAATATTTGTAGAAGCGATTATGTATTTAACAGTGGCATATAATTGTTAGATCAGGAGAATCCAGGCTATACATAATTTGTATTGAAATTTCTACACACTCACAGCTTAGAAAATCTCACAACCCATTGGAATTCTCCTATAGCTATCCCGATTTTCCACTAGCTCTCTTCCTCTCGACTTTCCCAGCCTAAGGAATGTACCCCTTCACTACTCTCAGTCCATGGGTTGTCCCATTAGTTTATCAGGGTCTCTCTAGCATAGGTAGTCAAGAATCTCACTACTGGGAAAGTCAAGGGAGATCACTACTAGGAAAACTACTACGGAACTACAACAAGTTTGTTGCTCCCGTGTAACTCTCATATGAGTTCACTCTCCAGGCCCGACAACGTGGTTCTTCTGTAATCCTAACAACTTTCTTCTTCAATCTTCAGCTTCACAAATGCTCCAAAATTCTCCCTCCATTGTTGTTCTAGCTCTAGTGCACTCTTATGATGTTTTTCTCTCCTTTCCCATGTCAAGCAGACCACCAACAAGAATACTTGGAATGTCTTTTTTGTAGTCAATTTTGAATTGTTTTTTGTAGCAACAGAGGATTGTTTAGTCATAATTTCAAAACTCTAGACAATCTTTATGTAATTGTTGTTAGGTTAGCTACAACCCTTTATTAATGCAATTTTTTGGGTATGGTTTAAAAAAACACAATTATTTTATTAATGATATTAAACACATAATCTACATATACAAATATACATATCTTAAAGCAATTTATCATAATAAATGCATATATGGAAATGGAGGATCCAAGTATCGAAACCTTTATTGCTATACAAATATTATGAGATTTGTAAATCCACATGAGATTTTGTTGTCATCATGGGATTTAGTTGTTTTCATGACTTAGTTGTATACATGGTCATAAGATTTAGTATATGATTAAGGCAAAGGGACACGACTCACTATTAATTTTTTTTCTAGTTTTGTTCATTGCTAAGCTTGCACATGTGTTGCAATAGCCCAACAATCCACATTGATTCGAGTCCAACATTCAGGCACCAATCAACATTTTTAGTTCAACGTTCAAGCATTAATTCTAGGTATGTCAATTAATTGGATTCCCGTTGTAGTTTTTACATTACTTGCCTTTTATCAATCCTAATTCTAGTTAGAATAACATTTAAGTGAGAAAGAAATCCATGCAATTTTTTTTATGAAAACATATGTTGTGAATTCAATTCATGATATATGTGTATGTAATTTTATTTCAGGTCAGAGTTTATGCTTCATAAGTATCTATTTTTCCCATGTGTTGTGCATAGGATGCTTTTAAAGGTGAAATCTAAGAAAAAGAGAATCAATGCAATAACAAAACCATGTTCATTTCTTTCATTTCTTCAATTTTAAACAACAACAAAACCCTACTCATTTCTTTCATTTATTTAGTTTTAAACAATAGTAGATGCAAGGTAGTGTTAGGCACCTAAAAATAGCCGAGGAAGTGCCTTGTAGGATGCTTTGCACATATGGAAAGGGTGATCCTTGGGCCATGAAAACCATGACAACTCTTTGGCCATGGCAACCACGACAAGTCTTCAACCATTGTGTTGTGTCAACAACTTTGAGGCTATATATCGTTGCTTTTACTTTCGTGTTGTGGCCCAAGGTAGCTTGGTTTATTTCATCGATGCAATCGTCTATTCCAAGCTGCCCATAAACTATTTTCTGCTCAGGGAGGCATCCCGAAGGTGCCAGATCATAGATACCAAATTTGTGGGCACCTACACTGTATATATCCTGAAATACAATGCAATGGTTGATGCCATTACAATTTGTTACAATTTGCAAGTAAAATAGATGCATTCTATTTAATTTGATATGAAAATTTGGTAATGATGTCATTACAGGTTGTTGGAGTTTAAAAGTACAATAAAAACATTCAATTTAATTGGACATGAAAATTTAAGCTTACATAGTTTGTTATCTGTGAATATGCCAATTAAATAACCAAGTTACTTCCTGTGCTTGTATATTAATAGGTTTTTTAAAGCTATGTAGTCCAGTCCAAGTAAGGCAGAGGGATTTATCAACATGTGCACTACACTACATCCATATAAGTTGGATTTTGAATAGGAGACAACGATTTCAAACGTTACAAAATCCGTACACTCTATGCATGCATCTTTGAGCTTCTAAACAAAAATACATATCAAATCAATAAGCATCTTCGGGCTTTACAATGAACCAAATTTAAATGATTTGTTTACTACATCCATCATAGATTCGTCTACAAATTAATACGCATATTTGAGCTTTACAATGAACCAAATTGAAGTGATTTTTTTACTACATAAACACAGATTCATCAAAAATCAATAAGCATCTTTGAGCTTTACAATGAACGGAATTTAAATGATTTTTTTACTACATAAGTAGAGATTAATCTAAAGTCAACAGTGGATGTATTAATTATGAATAAAATTTTAATAACCTTTTTACCATATTACCGAAGATTCATCGAAACAGTTTAAGCATGGATATATTAAGCAACTTAAAGGGCATAAAGAAGAAACTATATGCCAACATAAAATACATAAGAGATCGTTGCATTCAGAAATGGTTTAATTTAACAAAAGTAAATGCAAACACTCACCAAATTTAGCCTCAAATTCCAAAATTTTCCTTTGCCCATCAACAAGAACATGAACTACAACATGTAATACACATTGTTAGATCAAGTTCTCTAGATGCTTGGGTCAGGTTTGAAATCTCCATTAGGTTTAGTGTATCTGATTGGTACTCATGCACTTCATGGGAAAATACTCATATTTGTTTCAGGGATTAATGGAAATGAATTAGGTGTTCCCATTTGCTATACTTAGATTGTTCAACAAACCTTTAGCATAATTACTACCTTTGCTACGTGGACTCGAATTTGGAGCTACTAAGCATCACTAAGCTCACATTGTAGGTCTGAACAACCAAAGGACACTAGAGACACGTTGTTGATAGCATCAATGGATGCCTAATGTTGTGTATGTGTTATATTCTTTGCATGATTAGCCTCCCTTGTTTGAGGGTGAAGCCCCCATATTTTTTTTGGGTTGTTTTTGGTCGGTTTTTTACCAATAGTTTTTCGGCCCATTGTAATATAATTCTAGTTAAAGAATAAAATCTAGGTTGATACGTGTTTATAAATTTGTATATGTGTTCATTAATTTGCATACGTGTTGATGCTCCTCTTGTATGCTTTCATTAATTTCTCTAGTGAATGCTCCCCTAGTTCTTGCATGGCCCAAAAGAGCAAAAAAATGTGGTGTGGAATTTACGAGATGGATAAAAGTCTTGTCCATGAAGGTTCCAACTCAGATTCATTGGCCAAATCCTCTCATAGATTCTTTGCATTTTGCATGTATGTTATCAGGTCTTTGTCTTCCCTCTTCATGTTGTTGTTGTGATCCACGTAAGGAATGGTTCGTGTATATATATATATATACAAATAATTTGTATCAGATTAAACATTCTTTGAAAATTTTCATTCAACTTCATAACTTAATCTCTCATCACACAATTATTTTATTTATTTATGTACATTTCAACATTTGATTAATTGATACCACAACAACCAAGTTTAAAATAGGCTCCTTTAAAACAATAAGGCACCTATTGACAATCTCCTTTGCACTATATTGATTTGATCAAGAATCTACACAAACTCCACATTGATATATGTCGAATTTCATTAATTATTATAAATATCAATATTAGAGTTTTTTTTAGTTAAAGTCCATTCCTCATATATCTTGATTTTTTCATTTACCATATTAGTGTTTATCAACCTTTCTATATTTAGAGTTAAACAATAATCAAAATTATTGAAATAACTAATAGAAATAATAATAATAATCACAATTATTGAAATACCTAATAAAAATAGTAATAATTACAACTATTGACTTCGAACTCAATAATTTCTAATGATCAGAGGAGAACATCCTAAAAGGGTAAGTTCAATGTTGATAAAGATGGAGTTAGTTGAATTCTAACTCAATAATTTCTGATGATCGAAGGGTTGAATAGGATATGATGCCATGAGAACTACCTAATTTTTAGCTTGAATAAGATATGATGCCACACAATTTTGAATTTTTAGGAATGAAATTTATGTTCAAATACATTTAAGAGTTTTTACATAAAGAAATTTAAGCATGTAATTTTGTTTAATGATTACAATAATAAAAAATAATAATTGTATTATTAAAAAAATTATAACAACATGTTTGAAAAAATTGATTGATCTCATTTTAGTAAAATAGTAATGAAACTTAGACAATTTTTTTGAATAAAAATTATGTATGAGGTTTTGAAATGTCTAACGTTTCGAGTGGACACTCCACCCATCATTAGGGCCAAATGAAGCTAATATGTTGAAAAGAGTGTTGTGGTTTGTATTTAAAGAGGAAGAATGGTAAGTGACCGTTGAAGAGAGGAACGACGATTACAGAGAGGAATGAATAAAGTATTAAATTAGCCATTGAGATTAGGTGATTAAGTAATAATGAAAATAGTAAAGTATTAAAATATTAAATTAGCTATTGAGATTGGGTGATAAAATAATAATGAAAAAAATAAAGTATTAAAATTAGTTGTTGAGATTATGAGGTAAACTAATAATGAAAGACATGGGATTACCTTAGCTTCAATAAAGTAAGATAATTCATAATGATAATACGAGATAATTAATATTGATAATAAAATAAAGAGTATAGGTAAAAAGGAAAATACAAAGATGTAAGTGGTCGCTAGAGAGATGAAGAAAAATGATGAAAAGAAAGGAACATATAGATTGCGATGAAAATAATCAATACATAAAGAGAAAGATGCACGATTGGCTAAGATTGTAGTCATCTTCATGATTAAAATTACTAAGACGTTTTTCAATTTCAAGAGATTCCTGAATGAGGTGAGAGGAGTTATGAGGGGTAAAGGCTAATATTTTAGATTGGTCAAAACAAATTAGGTGTTTGTATTTAAAGGGGTGTTCGACGATAGCTGATTTGGAGATTCTCCTAACAAGCTCTGGGAGGAAATAGGAGCGATGATGCATATCCTCCCAAGGCCTATTGATACCATACATGGCCTCTAATATGGCTTCATCTGAGTGTAAAGTATCATTGAGGAAATCATGCGATCAAGAAGATTCGGCCCATACGGGCTCTAGAACATGATCCTCCTCATCTGTTTGTGAGGAGAAAGGATCCGGGTCAACAGTAGTGTTAAGAACACATTGATACACAATTTTTGTCACTGACAGCTGCATTTCCATCCCAATGTGTGACTGACCTTCGTACGACATAGTCGGAGAAGGTAGGGTCCAACTCCTCAGTTGCATGCTGAGAATTGTCGATCACACAGACCGAAGGTCCAACTGATGCACCAGGACTAGCGTGTGCAAAGGACAATTGATCAATCGTCATTATTTTCCCTTCATGAGGAAAACATAAAGTGCGGAAAACAGACTACACGACTTCTGTCATGGCATAGGTCCAATTACGCCCTAGTAGTAAATTATAGTCGAAAGGCGCATCAACTACCTCGACATCAACCTCCACTGTCTTTCCACTTAACTGGACTGGAAAAGAGGGAAGAATTATGTGGGGTCGGAACGAACGCCCATCAAAATCAGTCAACATAGTCATAGATTGAGATAGAGTTGGAGAGCCAATGGCTTTCCAACAGGTTAGGGACATCACGCATGTTGCAACACCTTCATCAATTACAGTGCGTTTGATAGTAATGTTCGTGTACTCCACATGGATTTGAAAGGCCACATGGTAAGGTAAGTGAGGCCTAACATCTGTGACGTCAAAGTTAATAATCTTCAAGCCACACGGGTCTAAAGCTCCTAAAGCAGATAACAAGACACTCCTCTGTGAAGGACATGTTTGGAGCACCTCCAAAGTTGACATCGCATAAGCGGTTTGACCCAGATCTTCGACAATCGAATAATTCCGTGCAGCTCTGGCATTAGGATTGTGGGCATAGCATTTTAGTACTCCTTTTAGAATATGAGGCAGAGGTTACGAATTTTCAATCTATAAGGGCGTTTCCGGAGGAGGAGTTGGAGACTCTAGACCTACAATAGTATGTGAAGAACCATAATCACGAGATCGAGTGGCTACATCAATCTGAGACTTGACCATATTGACACATAGATGGCCACCTTCATGTGTCGAGGGGTTTTGACTCCCGCTCAACGCATTTCAGGTGTTGGGGCCCCCCGAGGCCATGTGCTGATTATGTGGAAACATATTTGTCAGCACAATGGATGGTTGTGATAAGAGCCTCGAGGATTCCTCGATTTTGGGGCATAGGTGGGTAGGGTGATCATCATTACAAAGTTTACAAGGAAACTTCACTTTTTGTTATTCTTTCTTTCCCTTGCCAACATTATTATTCGGTCTATCGTTGTTAGTGTCGTCCTTGGATTTTTTATTATTCTTCCCACCCTTATGATTATTACCTCGTCCTTTCCTTCTATTCCCTCCTGGTTGTTGGTTACCATTTGGGTTGGTCGATGACTGTACAGAATGCACATCTGCCGACTAAGTGGGAGTGGAGGATGAAGCCCAAGCTTGTTCTGCTACAGGTTGGCTTAGAGACAAATCTTTCAATTGGTTCGTCACCAAATCTGTAGATTTAGCATTTGCGGAGCTTATGATGCCATTGACATGAGGCCCATGATTTTGTCTAGGGTCATAATTCGACCGTGGTGCGTTAGGAAGAATTTCATACAAAATCCCAGATTGAGCATATATGGGGTCCAATTGTTGGGATTTGAAAATAACTTCTTCTTTAGATGTTACTACAGATGTAGAGGCATCCTTCAAAATATAAGGAAATAAGGACTTAAGGAACCATTCCAATAGAAACTCTGGAGGAATGTAGGCTTTGATCAACCTCTTCTGTCTAAGCCACTCTTGGATATGGTCTGAGATATGCGTGGCTTTATCTTGGTGGAGGACCGACAAAAGTTCTATGTCGGTATCGTAACGAATCGACAACTGAAAGTGGTTGAGAAAGACCAAAACCATATAATTAAAGTTTATGTATGTTCCCCCTAGTAGCTCAATGTACCATTTCGTGGCGACCCCCGTGAGGGTGCGTTGAAATAGCCTAAAACGAATAGAATCGTCATTAAGGGAATTAGATGAGCACCAAAGATGAAAAGTAGTAACATGATCACCCAGATCCTTGCTAGTCTTTTCTTCGATTTTTGGAATGTCCAAAGGAAGCTTGGTGGGGACGGGGGGCCATGACAGATCGTGACGCACTGGGTCATTCATTAATTTTAACAAATCTGGTAGATTAAGCGTGGCCAGAAAAGGGAGTCAGGGTTGCAGTGTCTGAGCCCATGCTCCCGGGAAAGATTGGTGTTGAGGGAGTGCATGCCATCCAGGGTTCTGGTATATACCATGGCCATGTCCGGTAGAGTAATATCTTCCTCCAAACTGATTCATAAAAGGTTGTATGGGCACCATACCTGCGAAAGCAACATAATGAGGGTTATATACACTGCCCCCAACCTGAGGAGCTCCGGGCTGGGGGTTTCCCATGGTGTGAAAATGACTCCCTTTGGATGGAACTCCAGAGGAAAGAGGGGGATTCGCCATAATAAATGCGTTTTTCGAAATCAACATGGAGGAAGAAGGGGTAAAGGACGAAATATAGGAAGTAACTTGTATGCTCGGTTGAGCACTCCATCCAGAAGCATTGAGACTAGGATTAGACTCGGAAGAAAAATGAGGCCAACCTACAATCGTAGGATTCATTTGGGGAATATGACCTCCACCAAACGAAAGAGGAGCATGTGGAGGAGCCATGCCCCCAGGTCCAAAACTAGGATTTGCATTAGTCGCTGAAATAGAGGATGAGAGTTGCGACATTATGTTGGGCATACCAAAATAAAAAGGATTAGAGACCGAAGGTATTGACTAAGAATTGTATCCTAGCGTACAAAAAAGAGACTCGAAGGGGTTTGTTCCTATGGGTCGAGTAGAACCCACAGGTTGGGTAGCAGTAGGGACGAGAATCTCTAGCACTCCAACCATCGAGGCTGAAGGAGTCGAAGGGATCCCACTAATCACATAAGGCATAGGAGTCAAGGACTCCCTCTGTAGTTCGGGTTTGACTCTGTACTCATAATTGGATAATCACAAGTCCGGGAGGTGGAGATATATGTACCACGTTTATTAAATTTACGCCTTTTAGAAGACAACTCTGGTAAAGACTCAAGATACAGTGGTAACCTCAACAAACGGCGAGACCTGCGAGGACGTTGGTCTTGCTCCACAATGACTTAAGACTCGAGATATAAAACCAAATACTAGGGCCAACTAAAAATCAGAGAGCACGCCAAAATAAAACAAAAAGGCCAAATGCACACAAACATGATATAATGGCTGAAAAGGGGCCTCCCTCACTAGAGTAGGTATGCCTCGCCCAAGAGGGGCCTACGACTTCCTTCAAAAGATTAGAGGTATCATAATCAGTTATAAGGGCCCTCATGGGCTTAACAACGCAATCTGTCATACCCCCTTGGAGAGGTAATCATCCATAAAGGATGTGTGTTGTCTGACCCTTATCTAACTCAGGGTACCTACAAAATAACCCTTGCAACTAACCTATGTGGCTACCTATGTCAAGCAACTAGAGTCACCACAATATAACCAATGTGCAGGCGAACAGTCGTAAGTTTGGTCCACCGTATGGGTAGGGTAACAAAGCCCAAAATCTTGAAAGCATCGTCTCTCACGGAGGTAAAGGTACTAGAAAGACCCCCAAATACGAATAAAATCCCAGAAATATCTCTGATGCTAAGAAATATCTGTGAGCAGAGCCTCTTGATGTCACTAATTACACAATGGGTGTCACCACTCCCTTGTCAAACACATATGTTTAGTTTAATATCCTTGGAGAAGTTTACTCACAAAATCCTATTCCAAGGACCTATGTCCTATACTTGTTTGTGTACCCTGAAAAATAAAATCGTTTCTAATCAATTTTAGTTAATCAACATTACTTTTAATGGTTTATGCTTACTCAAGAGGTGTGGTTGTGAAACTAATGGTATTATGACTGAGCATATAAAAGAAACAAATATAAAAACATTGCTAAGTACTAATTTTGAATTTTAAAGAGATGGTATGCTTCTAAATGCAACTTTCAATGCTATCTCTACAATTTCAATGTAATGGAATCTCTCCACATGTGTCAACATCAATGTAAAGTAATCAAAAGAGAAAATGTCATAATGCAAAATGAGAAAATGTTTTTGTATTTTCGATATAAGGAAAAAAAATGCAAGGATTGAATAGCAGCTTCACATACAGACCCTACTGCAAGCAAAAAGAGACAAGCCAAGCATGATACCAAGAAGCAAACACTCAGACCAATGTGCAAGGACAACCAATAAAAAAAATGATAAGAAAGAACACCGCCTGAAAATTCAACAATAAGAAGGTTTCCCATCACTCTGTAAGCACTTAACAGTCAGGACAGAGACCGAAAGAAGACTCAACAACCAACCAAACTCACCCAACAAACACCAAACTCACCCAACAAGACTACATAGATGATGTACGCGACTGTTTGAGCAAAAGTCGTGTATGTACGCACCCTACAGAAGGACAACTCGCGTATGTATGCGTCTTTCAAGGGAAAAACCACGTATATATAGTAAAACACTGACAAGGCAAGGGTTAAGCCAAGAAACTCAAATGCAAAGTAAAAGTAGGTTGTCAAGCAATCAGGCAACAAGGAAACTCAGGCTAACAGAGAGAAAATCAAGGAAAACACACTCCAAACTCCAAAAAAGAAGATCAATCCCCAATATGGTCGTCAATTCTGTTATGAGGAAAATCTCTCTATGGCATGGGGTAAACCACAATAGACGGAATGACACACATAAATCAACTATAATCTCAAATATGCTATATAAATGAAACGCTAACAAGACAAGGCCAAGAGCCTACCTCGTTCGGACTTTTGATGAAGACCATCGTTGAGCACGCAACTCAAAGCTTTATACGTGCAACTTGTCCTCAACAACCAAGATACACAAGCATATGGTGACGATATATAGTGTTAGCATATAGATTAACATAATCCATTAACATTCATGACACATATGCCTATGGAATAATAATTCAATATTTGCAAGATATCAATTGGACGAGAAAAGAGTATTTCTATTAAAATAATCAACAGAAGTATATATGTGACAAACTTTTGTACCGACACATATCAGAACCGAGAAACTAAGTGCCTCCAGTTGGGCCTCCACCACTTCAATCCTCAACCAAAGGAAAACTCATATAAAGGAGACAATGAGGCTCTCCATCAAAAAGAAGAAAGAGCTTGGGGGTTGAACAAGGAGTTCATACTTTCAAGGATAAAGGGATGCAGATTCAATATGAAATGAAATTTCTCCAGAGTGTTTTTTCTCTCAAAGTTGAATTCTCTCCTTCAAGGCTTGGGTATGGCTCAATTTATAGCCTTCAAATGGAACTGAAGGGACGAGTCGAAGCGTTTCCAGTATATGGAAGGTCAAGGATCATGGATCATGTGACATGGCATGGAAACCTGAGATAATTTTTAATTTTGAGCACCAAACCCGATGTACGCGGGTTGTAGTGGAGCAACCTGTGTATACGCTTGTTGTCTAACTGATAGGGCGTGTATATGTGGAAAAATGTGTTTGTTTTGCTCTAGAAGAAACAAAAGGGGACTTCAAGTCTACATAGGGAAATGGAAAGGCCATCGAAGCAAGTTGCAAGGGGTGAGGACAAATTTGTTGTAACAATATGGAATTTGACACTACATGGAATAATGGACAAAACCCTTAGATCCTCAAACATATAGGCCCTTCTCACCTCTTGGAATTCCCACTTTTCCAACCCCTCAAAAGGCAAACCCATAATAGTGACACTATGGAAAATCCTCTCCAAAATCAATCTTTAGACCCATGACTAGCATGAAATGGTTTACTCTCCAAAGAAAAAAACCACATACTACAATAATATTGAAAGAAACAATAACTCTAACAATAGAGATCTTCAATTCAATCCTCACTATCAAGGAAGATAAGCATCCTTATTCAAATGTTGAATAAAATCTAACAAATAAATTCTTGTCGTAGAAGCAACTCTCACATCATCCAACGTTCACATCCCCCTTGGAAGACAAATGGAAATTACAGTTGCAAAATCTCAACATCAATCAATGGAGAATTACTCAAGTTCTTCACACCTTCAACTTCAAATGGGCCTCGAAGAAGAACCTAGCGGTCACTGGAGCAGGGGGTTACCATTTCACCCCAAGGGAACAATGCTTCTCAACATTGCTTGGGGTCTAGGAATGACATCTAAATAATGATGTTGAGGATCTCACTCCTACAATCATTCTACATTCTAAAGTCTTGGAATGTTAAGACTACCATTGGTTTAAGGGTCTCAACTGATTATCAAAATATTTTGGGGCCAATTAGCTCCCCACCACCCAACTTGGCCATAATCATGGTAAGAATCAAATAGATACAAAATATTTTTGAATAGTTATAGGTGTACTACGTCCCAAGATCCCATAACTCAATGGAAAATTCCCAAGCAAACATTTCGGATTCACTCAACATAGCATAATATACAACCACCAACAAGACAAGGATAGCCATGATCAACCTCTTGATTCCATGAACATGAGATGGAAATGGAAACAAACCCACCAAAAAGGGAAACCTTGAGCTCAATGTAGAATGTTCCTTGTAGAGTTTATCACATAATGTGCACTACTTTTGGGTGTCTTCGCACCCTTCATAGAATCATGGACCAACATCAAGATATCAACCAAGAAATTCAAGCCTTTCTAGTAAGAAACAAAAGGGAGGAAAAATCCCATCTTACTTTGTGGATGGCGCAATTGGAACAGGGAAATCCCAAATCAACTATGGTCATGTTACCGCCCAAACTAACAGTCCTACAAGGCCTAAGACTACTATAGGAGCAACACAAGGAATAGGTTCCCAATGTCACCACAACACCTATCATCTCCCTGTTCAAGCCCAACTCCCACTCTCGAAAGGCTTCCCTATAACACAATACAATCACCTTACCCAAACGATTAATAGATCAGTGCCTTAAATGATGGGCTATGGTGAAATGGGTAGGAGTTAATTATTTTTATTGCTTGTTGAAATAAAGTTATTGCAGAAAAAAAATTGACCAAACAACACGCTAATCTTACCCTTTACCCTCCAAGAATGATAAAAAAAAAGTACAAGAGAAAGGGGAAATGATCTTACCACTTTTCTGGATGAATAGCTATGTAAGTACCTTGATCAAAGTAGTTAAAAATGAGTAATTTCCTTGTTGTCCTGTTAAATCAGAACTACAAAACACAGTAAAACCCAGAAAATAACAAGGAAAATGGCCCTTTGGGCCTCCCACAAGTGCAAAAATGTATTAGATCACTAGATCTGTGGGTAGGAAGGTTAGGACAACGAAGTATAAGTGTTTACTAAGCCCAATAACTTTCAGATCTGCTGTAATTTAATTTTCAGCAAGCTGAAATTACTTTTGCAGAATTGGGGTTCAAATCCACCTAGGGTCAAAACCCAAAATTTGCTACAGTTAAAAATTTGAATTGTTGGGTTGTGTTTAAATTCTATAGTGAGAAAAAATAAAGATATACAATGTAAATCAAATCTGGAATTGAAATAAAAGGGTTTGTAATGATAAAACTCACAAAATACACCCTTTTAAAGTGTCCACCAAGTGTAGATCCGAATAGTTTACTTGTTGTTTTATTACAGATCTACACACTTATTCTCAAATAAACCATTGTAAAAGATGTTAAATAAAACAAATAACACAATGAAATATTTATCTTGGGGTAGGGAGAAATCCCACAAGACAAAAACCCCAAGATCTACTAGCTTAATCAAGATAAAATTGAAACACAAAGCTAGGGTATGATTTTTTTGTATTTTTTGTAACAAAATATGATTGAGAATATTTATATTTAAAATGGTTGAGGAAATTGATAGATTTTTTTATCTTTAATTCTTACCTTATCATGTCTCTGGTTTGTATGATTATGGCCCCGTGCACTTAAGATTGGTAGGATAAATCTCTAGACAATTGGGTTTGGAGTGGAAGCATTATCGCCCCCAATGTTAGAGATTTTATTGATAGATGAGTTCTTCCTTGGATCTTGTTAGGAAAGATCCTCTACAGAATGGTTTCCAAGATACCAATAGACTTGGGTCGAAGAGATAATAGATCACTTGGTTGAAGCTACTCCCAAAAGAGTTGGTCCAACAACTTGGGTGTATTATCCTTGGATCCCACAAAGAGAGTAAGGAGACAAAGACATATCTTCCTCTCTTCCACGTGACTATGTAGCCCTTCAATGGATTGATTGAATATCCTCCGCAAATATCCTAAATAACCCTTGCCAAGAACACAATTACAAATATCCAAGACCAAGAAAAACAAGCATTATAATCCACACAGACACAAGAGAATTGAGTTCTGTAAAATGGCATTATGATCTCACAAAGTTTCAACAACCAACAAATGAGAGGAGTAGCTAGCCTTATATAGTTAAATTTGTAACAACTAGTTTCTAACTCCCACATTAAAAATAATATTCTTGGTTCGCACATCCACAATTAGTTGGAGGCTAAACCATATGATATATATTTTTAGTACATCCAATAATGGTCTCTTAACTCCCTCGTTAAAAATATTATTCTTGGTTTGCACATCCACAATTTCTTGGAGGCTAAACCTTATGATATATTTTTTTATTACATCCACCAATGGTCAAAATGGGATAAATCCATTAAAAAATTACTTGAACACTTTATTTATTCATATAGGTGGTGGAGGAAATAAATGTCATTTTCCTTCGAAAAATGAGCACTAACCGTCATATTTTGTCCACATTGATTATTCTTCCTTCCAACGGCTAGTTTGACTTGTCAAATCAATTAATGAATAGTTGTGAATTCTCCCAAAAAGGATTTAGTGGTTAAATTAACCACTTTGTTTGGAAACAGAGCATCTTTGAATAAAATTAATTATTTTGCATGTGGGGAGAGCATCTTTGACCTACCAAAGTTATTGCAATTCTAGAATACCCCAAACATTCCACTCCTTGACCATTTGACCTTGTAAAATGTGTCCAACAATTTTGTAGAAGAACTGGGACAATTTTCCTTTGGGGGGACTTATCTCCTTCAATATTCCATCAAC
>ML841384.1:34025-64904 GCA_009831015.1 Picea engelmannii | reverse complement strand
TGATATGAGAGTTTGCGAACAGTTTGCAGCCTTTGAAAGAGTGTGTGATTTTATATTTATGCCAGTAAGGATGAGCATAAACACAAAGCATATAACATAGTTTATTTCAATTAAATTCAAGGAAACAATATTACATGGAGCAACAATCATAAAGGCAGATCTGACCTAAGTTTTAGTTGATATGCTGCCTTCTTATAGTGATTTCTAGCCACTGAAATTTAATACACAGTCTCCTCATAAAAGTGTGCCCTATGCTAGAGATATAGCTCCTATATATGACATCAACCCAACCTATGATCTTATCAGAACTAAAAATAGATGACACAAACAAATAAAGCCGCATTCCTCTTGTTCAATTTGGCCAACAATGGAGGAATATTGATCCCAAGTACAAATAGACTCTCCTCTGCGTTGATATCTAAGTTCTGGGTAATGTATTGCTTCCTACCACCAAGGTATGCGCCCAACATCAACATAACATGCCCAGAAGAGGGAGACATGACCCCCACACTTGTATTTTCACCTTTTGCAAGGAGATATGCACCCAACCTATATGGATCACGCCCAAGACAAGGGAAACGACCCCAGTATTGGTGTTTCTGATTTCTGCAATGAGATATAATCCCATGAGGTGATGTGTATGACCCACACAAGTAATAAATCACCCAACCATATGAAGAATCACTCAATCTTTCTTTAGCGCAACAAAACAAAGGAGGAAGTAGCCCAAGTAAAGAAAAGCGCCCAACAATGATAATACTCAGCCTCTGAAGCAAACTCAACATGTCCAGAAGTATTACAACCCAACAATGAAGTAAACTCTCCCTCCTTGATTAAATCAATCCCCACACGTTCAGATTAACTATCGAATGAAGGAACTCAATCGAGTGAAGTGCAATGAAGAAATCTGAAGTGACTTCTTCCTTAGATCTAAATAGGGTGTATAGTTTCAATAACCGAAACTAGATATAGATGAAGGGTTTCCAAAACCCTAGACTCCTTCCTCAAGGGATATCCAATATATAATTTCCAAATGATAAAATACAAGAATGAGGGGAGCCTCCTCTTTTCCCCTCTTTTATTTCTTTGTTGAGTTATTTCCCTCTCACTTTAATTTTTAATTTTCTTTTAAGATCACTTTATGCTTGCACACTTTATAATTTTTAAGTGACTTTAATTTGCCTAAGACCCATGTCGCCCTTTTTCCCCTTTTCACTTTATAAAGTCATTTCCTAGGCAAAAGTTGAGTTCCCTAGGTAACTTCTCCGACTTAGCCTACGAGAATCAATTTAGGCTACCATAACCATTCCTTATGCTTTCTAGGCCAACGAGGTCATTACAAACCTCTAAATACATGAAGTCCGAAGGACTTCAGGGGTTAACACCCATGCTACTTTCCTAGATCTGATGACTAGGAAAGGTTTAACTCGTCTTCGAGCATATCTCATCCACTGACCTTGAAAATGAAAGGGTTCTTCCTTTCAAATACTTCTGGTCTCTATTTCTCCCGATCTTTAACACTCAAATGATTTAGGTATCCGACACACACCTTACACTTCACATAAAACTTGACACTTGAAGATTTTTAAGAAATCTTCCCACGCACTCCTTACACTCATCTCCTTTGAGACTCTTCAACACTTAACTAAGTTTTGGCCCTATGCACACCTTGCAAGGGTCTTCTTGAGCTTCTATACTCCACTGAGTATACCTTCCCTCCTTGCACTTTCTCTGCACAATTTCGTGCACTACCATGTTCGAATCATGTTGTCTTGATGTCTTGGGCAATTTTGTTATAAATTCAATGGTTACCACTTCCCATTTCTTCTCTGGAATGGTAATGGCTGTAGCAAACATGTTGGGTGTCTATTCTCAACCTTCACTCTCTAACATTCCATACATCTGGTGATGTAATCGACAACATCCTTTTTCATTCCCATCCAAAAGAATTGGCTTCTCACTGTTGCAATTGTTTTCTGGTAAAAGGGATGTCCAACACATGGAACATTTTGCATTTCTTTTAATATCAAATTCCTGAGTTCTCCGAAAATAGGAACATAATTCTAATTTTATGCATAAGTAATCCATATTCCTTCATCTCATACTCTTTCATTTTCTGTTGTACATCCCCTTGCTATAAGCTTTCCTTTACCTATAGGTAATGCTGATCTGTAATAACATCATCTAAAAATGTTCTCTTCAAGTCTGACTGATGCATACTGACAACTGTAGCATGCATGAGATTCACTTTTCTACTAAGTGCATCAACTAATTTATTTTCTTTTCCTTTGATATGCCTGATGTCAAAGTCGTATTCACATAAAAATTCCAGCCATCTTGTTTGCTTGGCATTCAAATTTGGTTGCTCAAAAATATACTTCAGAACACCGTGGTATGTTCTTAATTCAAATCTCTTTCCCATGAGATAATGCATCCACATTTTCAATGCATGAACAATGGAAACAAGCTTCAAGTCATGTGTGGCATAGTTCCTCTCATGTTCTTTAATATTCCTGGACTCATAACTAATGACATGTCCATTTTGAGTGAGGACTCCACCAAGCCCTTCCTTACATGCATCTGTACACACCACAAAACTTTCATTTGGGTCAACAATCTTTATAATAGGCACACTAGTAAGTAATTCCTTCAACAAATTAAAGTTCTCTTCACACTCAGATGTCCATTCAAATTTAATTCCCTTCTTTTGCAAAGAAGTGATGGGATGAGAAATCTTAGAGAACCCTGCTATAAATATTCTATAGTAACCAATTAACCCCATAAAATATATGAATTCTGAAACATTCCTGGGTGCTGGCCATCCTCTAATGGATTCAATCTTCTCTTGATTTACTACTATACCCTATTCTGAAATAATGTGCCCCAAGTAATGGATATGCTCTTGATAAAAAGTACACTTACTAAGATTAGCATACAACTACTGTTCCCTCAACACTTGCAATACCAATCTTAGGTGATGCTCATGCTCTTCCTCTGACTTAGAATAGATAAGTATGTTGTCCACGAATACTATGCCAAACTTATCCAAATAATTTTTGAATATGCCATTCATTAAGCACATAAAGACAACTGGTGCATTGGACAATCCAAATGGCACCACTACAAATTCATAATGCCCATACCTTATTCTAAAGGCTATATTATGGATGTCTTATTACTCTATTCTTACCTGATGGTATCCCGATCTCAAGTCTATATTGGAAAATATCTTTGCCCCTCTTTTCTGATCAAAGAGGTCATCAATTCTGGGTAGTGGGTACTTGTTCTTCACAGTGAATTTATTCAACTGTCAAAAGTCAATACATAGCCTCAAATTTCCATCTTTATTTTTGACAAAAAATATTAGTGCTCCCCAAGGTTAAACACTTGGACGTATGTACCCTTTCTTCAACAATTCTTCCAACTAAATTTGTAATTCTTTTAATTCTGGTGTGCTCATTCTGTAAGGTGTTTTTGACACTGGGGAAGCTCCTGGCACTAAATCAATAGAGAAATCTATCTCTCTTTTTGGTGGTAACCCTAGTATTTGTTGGAATACATCTTCAAATTCTTGTAGTAATGAAAAAAGTTCAAGGCTTGGCCCCTTTGCCTTTTCTGTCTCCTCCACATGGGATGCATACAATTGACATCCTTTTCTGAAACATCTCTTCATATGTAAGGCTGAAATCCCTTATAGAGATGGGTCTTGGAACACCTTTCACAGTGATCTGTTTTCCATATCCATCAATACATGTAAATGTCTTTATATGAAAATCTAGGACAACATGATGCTTGTCCAACCAATCCATTCCAATTAGAATATCATAAGATCCCAACGGTATGATATTCAGATGAACACTAGAATTCACACCATTAAGACTTATGGAACAACCTCTGACCATATCATGGATTCTCCTTTTGGTTCCACTGGCTAGCTGGACCAAACTTAATTTTTCAATCTTATTTTTCTCCAAATGTAATCTATCTATTATTTTAGGATCAATGTAACAATGAATTTCTCCTAAATCAATTAAAATAGAAACATGATGATTTATGATCGTACCTTCCACCTTGATCATATTGGACTGGTAGTCAACTTGTCGATCATCTAAAGCTGCATAGATTATTCCCATGTCTTCTACTGTTGTAGCCTCTTGGATGTTGTAAATGGTATTCACTCTGTCCTTTCTTTGATGGCAATCCTTGTACATGTGATCTTCTTTGCATCCCCAACATTGTATTGGTGGTCTTCCCATTTTTCCCAAGGAGTCTTCTTTCTTGGATTCATCCTTAGCATACTAGTCTTGATGATGTTTATTAGGCTCATTTCTATTGAAAGGAGGTTTGAATCCCTTCTTCCTCTAATCAGACTTCTCCTTATTCTTTTCCTTCCAACACTTTTGCATGGAATCTCTACCTTTTACTTTCTCATACAAGTACTTAGCCTTCCTGATGGTCTCAATCAAATTTTTGGGTTCATCATATTGAATATTCTCTTTATAAAAGGATGGCAATCCACTTAAAAACCTCTATACTTTCACCTTCTCATATTTTATAAACCCCACATACTTTAGCAGCCCCAAAATTTCCTTTCATACTCTACCATGGTCATGCTTCCCAGCCTAAGTTCAAATAACTCATTCATTTTCTTGTCATAGAAGTGTTTTGAAAGGTACTCCTTCTGAAAATACTTCTTAAACTTATTCCAAGTGATCCTATTCTCATCAACACACTCAACTTGCTTCAGCTGATCCCACCATATAAAAACCTTCCCATGTAAATTGTAGGTGGAAATCCTAGCTTCTAGGTTTGATGAATAGTTATGCAATTGAAAATATCTCCTGAGTCCAAGAAACCATGCCTCAAAATCATCTTCCATTTTTCTTTCACCATCAAAGGATGGTGGCTTAAACTTCCTCAGTTCTCCTTACAAACTTACTAATTCATGCCTCCTTCTTTGGTGCCTAATAGGAGACACCTCTGGACTACTTATGGAATATTCAGATGCATAAGACTTTCTTGTTGAGTAGGGAGGTGAGTGGTTTATATGAGCTCTTCTAGCACTTCTAGAATAACCAGTTCTTCCACGATCATCTCTTCTTTCATGATACCTGCCTCCTTCCTCTTGTTTTGAGTTTGATACCCTCTTTTTTTGCCTCTACAACTCATTTAAGCTCTGCATCACTCGAGAATTTATCTAAATTTGTTCTCTCATCAGTCTCTCATTGTCTGCCTTGTAGCTCTACAGTTCTATTTTCAGGCTTCTCACAATCTCTATTAGGGCTTCTTGCTCCCCTCTGGTCTTGTGTCCATTGGATTCTGTCTCTGCATTACCAACTCTGACCTTTGGCATATTTATCATGGATAGAATCTCCCTCTCCTTCTTCCATTTCTTGAATACACATTCTGAACTGATATGTTTAAACCCCTTAATTCTGCAAATTGTGCAAGTGACCATTTTGTTAGAATTATGCATGTTAATTTTTTTTTGCCAAGCAATGCTATAGGTCCCTTTTCTTCTCAATTCATGAAGAATATATATATATCAGTACACATCATATAACATTTCCATGTTATCCCTTAGCCGATACAAAATTCAATTCTGCATAGGCACTTCCTTCAAGCCACTTCCCTAGGTGACCACGACTCGAAACCACAGGCTTAATCCTTCCTTAGTGCTTCACTTTGTTTTCTTCCACACAGTATCTTGCATGAACAACATAATCAAGGGTTGGGTTACCTCCCAAGCCCTTTTTACCTTAACACGAGACCAATGTTGGGACCAAGTCCTCCAGACTTCGGCCTTTGACTATTCTCCATTGTCGACTTCCAATTTCCCCTGGATCTGCACTTCACCGAAGTCTTCACTAACTCCACCAAAAAAAATTGGACGATCGAGACTTGATATCCCGTTGAATGGAAGACCCCACCCCTAGCTGGAGGCTTCAAATAAAATCAATGGTTGTGACTTAATCAAACATTTAGATGGATGGCTCTCTGCCAATTTAGAAATTTGATGCTCCGGGGCTCCGAGGCATTAAGTTCCTGTGTCTCTCAATTCCCCCATAGTGACAATACTTCAAATTACTTACCTTGCTCCTCCTAATTGATCCCACAGTCGAGAGAGGTCCCAAAGGGGGGTCCTAGATTGATAGGCTGTGTGCCTTCTCGACTTCGAGATTCGACACTTTTCACTGAAAGGAACTTGAAAACCCACGAAGTCACATACTAACAGAGGTGCCACGGCACATTGACGTCACTTAGGGTGATGTGGACCCATGGTACATGTGCCACATGTTACTAAAAAAATGGACAGATCAGGGTCTAAAAGGTGTTGAATATGGGTGACACTTGTCCCCACACGACCCCCTACCACGTCATCAATCAAATACATAACTCCATAGCTCCAGGATTCGAAAGTTTATCGAGTTCAACAAATGATACCTCCCGGATAGTTGAACATTGAAAGAAATCGATGGATTACACTCCTCCCATAAACAACAACTGTGATTAACACCAGGCTTCGAGCTTCAGGGTTTCTCGCTCCAGATGACCCCCATACTCCCGAACTATCGAACTCTGAACTCTAAAAATTCACTATCCTTCCACCCTTGCTAGATCCTATGGTTGACATACTTCCAAAGTCCTTCCCTCGATCTAACAGTTGACAAGACTTCGACGCTCCGGGACTTTGGGTTATAGAAGTTCATCAAAGTTTAAAACTGTCAGAGTGAAAATCCACAAAGTGGTCAATGCTGACTGACTACGATCAATGATGAAGATCCCTCCATACCTCCCATTAGATCGAATGACTGATGGGTCTTAGCGACTCTGAAATTTGACAGTTTAAGCCTTCCCTTCCTACCAAGATCAACGAAGTGATGAAGTTCCAAAGTTCTTCCTTTCCTGCTTGGATTCAATCGACGACTGTCGATCGTTTAGCCATATACGATGACTGGGAATTAATTATTACCCAACCTCTTGTTCATCCCCATTGGTCAACCCTTATTCACCTACCCTCTGAGCTAACGGTTCAGATATTTCTTGATCCCACGGTGGCGATAGTTCCCGAATTCGAAAGGGATGGTCACAATCCTTCAATCCCTTACTAAGGATCTCAGGCAATGCAATTCCTCCTAAGCTTCATGACTTCAAGGTTATAACTTGATCTCAACCAAAAGATATTGTCTAATGGATCCGACCCATTTTCGGCCCAGTGTTTCAACCATAAGCTCTGATACCAATCTGTAACATACCCAACCACCCACAAGCAGGGATATGCCACTTAAATCTATCACAATCCACCCAACCACCCATAGGCAAGGCACGCTGCAGTCCAGATGTTATTGGACAATTTGGTAAGTGTAGACACAAACTAATCTCCCTAACTTCAACAAGAAGGTAGAACAAAACATGGCATAATATAAGTTTCTCCTTATATTTCATTGTGACATAAACTAGTTCAAAGAGGAACAAATAACATACCATTTAAATGATGTTTGATCCTCGCTAGTGTCATCCTTGCTTCTCCATATTTGGATTTGTGGGATGGTGAACCTGTTAATAAGCACAAACCAAAAAAGAGAGAGAACACCGATATATATATTCCAATGAAGTCTATGTATAAGATCAAGGAGTTATACAATAAAAGTAGAGACACCTTTATAGGGAAGAAATGTATTACTTCATTATATTACATGAAAGTGGAGAATACAACCCATGCCTTTGTTGGCCCTTGACCAAGTTTTGGGAGATCCTTGGTCAAGATTGACCTATTTTGTGACTTTGATAGCCCGTCGAAGGTGGAGCGCAAGACGAAGCAGAGATCACGGGATCTCAGTCCCTTTTTGGGTCCTTTTTGGGATTTGGGATTATGTAACGGGTATGGGAATGTTGGCCATGGGTTTACCCATGGTTAGGCCTAGTTTGTATGTATAAATAGATGCTAAATAAATGTAGTGAGTATGAATGGCTAAGTTCTAGATCCATCTGATCGAAGGATTCTAAGTGCTTTGTGCATACTATGTGAGACTTGCAGAGCTACGTGAAAATAATTGTAAGAAGGCTTGGTGCTGTACCCTAGCTAGAAGAAGGAGGATCTGGCAGAGTGTGCGCAGATCTCCTATCTTCTACGGAGTAGGATTTTGATTCTATGTGCCTGTAAGAAGCTTGACAAAGATAATAAAAAAGAAGAGTTGGTGGACATAGCCCCAGGGTGGCGGTGAACCATGTATATGCCGTGTTTCTCTGCTTTGTGTGATGTCTTGATGTGTTTATGTCTTTTATTGCTAAGTGCTTTGATATAAATAGATAGATCTGTTTATATTTTGTGCTAACAATGTATCTGGATGTTAGATCTGACCTATGTGAATGTGCTTAGTGCTTGAACTTGCTAGATCTAATCTAACTCTTTTAGATAAGTTCTTAGATACATCATATCTGAATAAATGATGCGATGCTATGTTTTATCTGTGAAGTATATAGTGGTGGAATATTGATGAATTGTCAGTGCTAAGTGCTCTGTTAAGTATTACAATCATAGATCTATGTCCTAGCTAAGGTTGAAGATACCCGAGTCCTCCAACCACCCCTGCCTCTACCTCGGGTGAGACTTCATCTTCTTCATAGGTGTTTCCGAAAGGGCCGATAGTTAGGGTTTTGTTGGTGCATTGTTGTAGCATTGAACCTTGGGTCTGCTCCTGTGCCAACAAATGGTTCCATTGCCGAGACCTGAAACTATGGTTGCTGGGAACTAAGGAAGAAGAATATTTGTGCAAAGATCCGTCCTAAAACTGTGAAGCATATATCTTTCGTTCTAGTGCATAGTAATCTACTTGATTTGTAAAGCTCTGTGCTAAAGAAAGAAGCCCGATCTGAAGAAAAGAGGTCAGATCTGAAGAAAATAGGTCAGTTTTGAAGAAAATAGGTAGGATATGGAAGCTTTGTACTCTGATAAAGGTAATAATAGTGAAAAGTTCTATATCTAAAAGCTTTGTGCTCTGTAGAAGTAAGATAGGTGGATTTTTTTTTTTCAATAGTATGGATCTAGGTATGTTTGATAGATTCTTTCCTAGCTTGAAAACTAGGGCACTAATAGATGAAAGAAGGTTTGATATGTGTAGATCTGATAAGAATAGTGAAAGATATGTTATACCTATGCATAGAAATAATGTTTGGACTAACAAGTGGATGCAAGATCCTAGAAATAAATGTTTGCAGGTTAGCTATTATGATCCTAGCGCGCAGTACATGAAGATATGGGAATCATTTAAAAGAAAGAGATGATTAACCCTCTGTTATAGTTGTAGAAAACCGGGACATCTTGCTAAGGAATGCCCTGGAAGAAGACCTAGTTGTATTTGTTGCAAAGCTATGGACCATGAAGTATTTAATTTCCCTAGAATGATTGCTAAGCTTGAAGAAATGAACATGAGACAAGAAAACCCTAAGGCAGATCTAGAAACTATGATTATGGTAGAACCCCAGAAAGAATCAGAGAAAGTATTGCTACAGATAAAATAAACCCTGAATGACCACTGACATATCAGCTTATCAGAGATATTCAAAGAAAAAGAATGCCTTCAATCAAGAATAGGAGACTTCAACATTGACTGTGTTCTAGATGGGGAAACATAGGTGAATATCATGATGGAAAGAACTTGGGAACTTTTAGGAAAACCTGCTATGACTCCTTCATTGGGAGGAATAGGGCTATTTAGAGGAAACCTGATAAACCTATGTGGAAATATCACCCATATTTCTATGAATGCCAATGGAACTTCGACAGAGGAATATTTTGAGATTATTAAATTTATTGAGAACAACACCCCATTTACCATGTTACTAGGAAAACCTTGGATTGAAAGAGATCACACCAGAAGGAAAGAAGAAGAAGAAGTTTCAGAGCAGAAGAAGCAAGAGTTAACATATATCATGACTAGAAGTATCACACACTTGATTGAAGAATAGGAGAACAGATCAAAGCTATTTAAAACCAAAGACCCAAATGTTGAAATTGCAAGAACACTAGAAGACCCATAGAAGATTGAAGTACCTATTCTAGCTAAAGAAGAAGTATCACCCTCGAATCTTAGGAAAGAATATCAACAACACGAAGTAACTATGCCAAAAGAATATAAGAATCAGAATGGAAAAAAGAATACCGAGATGAAGATCACTGGGAATAAGGCTATAAAGCTAAGTAAGAAGAGAGCTAAGATCAAAAAGTTACAGAAGGTTCTAGAGGGAACTTTGCAGAAGGAAAATTTGCAAAATTGGAACTTCGTTGGGATAACAGAACAACGTCACAGGGCACTTCGCCAGGGTGAAGCAATATAGCCATTGGGAACAATATAACCATTCGACCGAACTCCCTAAATGGGTAGAAAGGCATTTATAGTTCACCACCATACCATTGGACTGCACTGTAATGGACAAAACATAGTTAATGAAGGCTTCTCGCCCGTTGCAAGAGATCCGTTACCAAGTTAGCTGTTTATCCCATTGCGCCATGCCCCAAGAACACTTTTTCTAATAGTGAATTTGAGCCCACAGACTCGTTGATTTTACACAGTGATCATTGCACTATTTCCCTCTATCCTATTGCAATGTCTAAGTTACTCCTCTAACCCGAGATTTCCAACCCCGAGCGTGTATGTCAGACGAGTTCAACGCTGTAGAGAAAGTTTTTGAAGAAGTTCTGATCGACCTCTTTACTAAAAGAGTCATGTTGATGTCTACAGGTGTACAAGCATCATCGATGAGAGGAATTCAAGCCTCTTCGTCGACTGCTCGTGGATCAGGGCCATCCCGACCAATAGTAGAAAAGAGAACCAATAATAGAGATGACCTAGCCAACGCAAAGTTGATTCCATCCATATTGCCCGATTACATCCCGCCTTTGGCTGGCGCGGTGAATCGCTATAGTGTTCCACGAGATTTCAAATACACCATAGTTACTGCGTACCTCCTAAAGGGGATACACATAGTTTGAGCAGACCAAGACAATATCACAGCATTGAAGTTCAACAACTTCAACCCATAGATCGCAAGATCTGTGGTATGATCACCCTGTAAAAGTATCTAACTAGAAAAAAAGGGAAGAAATTGAAGATCATCCCTTAGTCGTGGACGATGAACCTCACACAGTCCACCCTGTTGAATGTCATGAAGATCCCACACTTCGATAGACACCAGGAAGTCAACGCCCATGTCAAGATGCTACTGTCGTGTTACCATGGTGGCTACTTATGGCTATACCACCGCATTATAGTTGACCCAACGCTGATCCACAGGATCACAGGTTTGAGTATGCAAGGACCTGACCCACATGAGTTTTATCCAGGAAAATCCGCAGATCACGCACTGGCATAGAATATCAAGGATACTTATGGCGATGTCGAGAAGGGAATAAGAGGCTACAAGGTAGCTTCCATCCAGAGTGGCGCAGTGCGCCTAACATGTCAACTGATAGATGGAAAATTAGTAAGGAATAACCAACCTACGCAAGTCACCAGCTTTGTAGTTGACCTCATAGGGAAGTGCAAGGAAGGCCTATAGATGAACTAGGTGAAGTACCTAATTACCCTGTTGGAACTAGATTGCCGAGAAGCATAGGATCAAGGTTATGAATTTCATTTGAGCTGGCTCCTGGTCATCATTGCATTTGTTGCCTGGGAGATGCCGAGGGGTACAATCATTTCAACTAGCTCCTGGTCCTCATTTCATTTGTTGACGAGGGGTAAATCATGCCCTTCAGTCTAGTCGTGTAGTCTCCATTGTGCCTTTTCCATCGAGAGAACCAGAGTTGGGAGATGAGCCAACTCAACTCCACCGACTAGCAGATGCCACTAAAGCTCGCCTTCGACGATCCCAAGAGGAAACAAAACACACCACCCAGGCTTTGACACAAGTACACGGAGTACTTGTATAACAACTCTGAGCCACAGAACAAGAAAAGATTGCTCTCTGAGTGAAGTTCGATGAAGAAAAATCATAGATGCATCAAGGAAAAGAACAGTTGCTCGCAAAGCAACTTCAAGTGAAAGAAGTAGTAAACAGAGAAATTTGCTCTATGACAATCTTAAAAATAAAGGCAGAGTATCGAGTCATGCAACAAGTAGAACATATCACAAGAGCTATCCAACATATACAACAATGCATAGGAGACTTAGAGCTCCCCGCAGTGCCCGAGACTCCATAGGATGTGAGGGATCAAAGAGAAGCAATTTCTTGAAATACAATTGAGCGAATAAAATACCTTGCTATGGAATGTAAGAAACTCACCAATCATAGTGCCCAAACCTATGAGCAACTCACTGAGAATCCAGAATTGAAGGCACTGGAGTTGTAGCTCCAAGAGGTGAAGTATCAAGACAAAACGATACAGGTGCAGTTGAAGCCCCTGTCAACTGTGGAAAGAATGAAGTGATCCCAAGAGAAACACACCACCCAACAACAGATCCACACTCTTTAGAGTAGAGTTATGGAAGTAACTCAGAGGCTCCAAACTGTAAAAGATAAGGCCCACCAATTGTTCACAGAGGTCGAAGGCCGAGGAGCATAACTAGAGAAGGTTGTCACTGTATCTCAATAGCACCTAGAGGGACCTGTGAACGAGGTAGTCATCCAAGAGTTCACTAAACAAGAGGCCATGGCACATCAACAAGTTGAAGCATCTTGAGCCAAGATCGAGGCTTTCGAAGAAGAACTACCCAGATCATAGTGACTCGGGATGAGTCACAAGTGAGTGTTGGGGGCCTGTTGTCCCTTGACCAAGTTTTGGGAGATCCTTGGTCAACTTTGACCTATTTTGGGACTTCCCCGTCGAAGGTGGAGCGCAAGACAAAGCATAGATCATGGGATATCGACCCCTTTTTGGTTCCTTTTTGGGATTTGAGATTATGTAACGGGTATGGGAATGTCGGCCCATGGGTTTACCCATGTTTAGGCCTAGTTTGTATGTATAAATGTATGCTAAAGCAATGTAGTGAGTATGAATGGCTAAGTGCTCGATCTATGTGATCGAAGGATTGTAAGTGCTTTGTGCATAGTGTGTGAGACTTGTAGAGCTACGCACAAGTAATTGTAAGAAGGCTTGGTGCTGTACCCTAGCTAGAAGAAGGAGGATCTGGCAGAGTGTGCGTAGATATCCTGTCTTCTGCGGAGTAGGATTTTGATTCTATGTGCCTGTAAGAAGCTTGACAAAGATAATAAAGAAGAAGAGTTGGTGGATGTAGCCCCAAGGTGGGGGTGAACCACATATATGTTGTGTTTCTCTGCTTTGTGCGATGTCTTGATGTGTTTATGTATTTTCTTTCTAAGTGATTTGATATAGATAGATAGATATGTTTATTCTTTGTGCTAACGATGTATCTGGATGTTAGATATGACCTATGTGAATGTGCTTAGTGATTGAATCTTCTAGATCTAATCTACCTCTTTATTATAAGTGCTTAGATACATCATATCTGAATGAATGATGCGATGCTCTGTTTTATCTACGGAGTAGATAGTGGTGGAATATTGATGAATTGTCAGTGCTAAGTGCTCTGTTAAGTATTACAATCACAGATCTGTGTCCCAGTTAAGGTTGCAGACACCCGAGTCCTTCAACTACCCCTGCCTCTACCTTAGGTGAGACTTCATCTGCTTTGCAGGTGTTTCCGAAAGGGCTAGTAGTTAGGGTTTTGTTGGTGCACTGTTGTAGCGTTGAACCTGGGTCCGCTCCTATGCCAACGACCTTGATGTTGCAAGGTCCCTTCCAATGGTCCTTTTCTTAAACACACACACCTTTTCTCCAATTATTTTGATGAAGAACATCCACAACCTGACTTGGAGAGCTAAAACAAAGCTATCACAAGTACAATCTTCAACATAATTCTTCATGCATAAGCAAGCCCTAGAATTTCTCATGAGAGATCCCTCTTTATATAGGGTGAAAGATGGATGGATGAGGAGATTAGGATGATCCCACTAAATCAGAGAAGCGATTAAGATCCAAACCGATTGGAGGCCACCTCATCTTCTAGAATATTCCCTTCTAGAAATTTGGGTAATTTCACTTTTTCCTTTTGTTTGAGGATCGTCACACCCTATGCACAAGAAGCTTGCAGTGACGCCGTAGTCTAGTTTTGGTGAAGAATGCAAAGATCAAGCATCGTTGCACCCCAAACATCGAGTAGGGTGTGACGATATCCTTTGATATTGTTTTTAAGGAAGGAAAGATAATCCACTTTTTTCATGGAGAAATTCTCATTTAGTATCTTCAGGGAACATGGAAGTGAGTTATGCACATATCATCAGTTGATCACAGGGGTGACCAAAATAATGTGTAACAGAATGCCCCCCAAAGTATGAAGTTGGAACCTGTGACAACTGAAATACTTTGTAGGATGTGTGTGTTAAAAACAAGGAGCACATCGGTTGGGAACTTGTAAACAACCAAGCATCTGCATAATCATATACCATCTTCTGAGGTAGGCATTCCCATACTCAGATTACAAGTGAATCTAATCATAAGTGTCAAGTGAGTCATGGCCACCAAACATACACTGTGGATCCATGTCATCATGATTCAAGATAGCCACAAGAAATACACTATGTATCTATATGTCAGTACAGACTTATGAATACTCCATCGCAACCTAGATCGATATGGTGAGGTCCAGGGTCTTCATCTCCATCATTCCGAAGTAATAATCTAGCCATGTGATTACAAGTGTCGAAGTTGAACATGGTAGAAACCACTTGATTACTGGTTATTAATGAATACCGTTAACAAGTGCGAGAGAAATCACCATTGATGTCATTGACTCCCAAGATACTCTAGTACAATCCAACAAATGTGAATAAATGAGTTGAAGTTGAACACTCAATGGAATATTCCAATCAGGGGCCAATGATGTGAACCCACTGTTGAAAGTGAGGAGACCCGCCATTGAGGCATGTAGGTTCCATGATACTAAATGATTTCTAAGTCTTGTTCCTGGATAAAGAGTTGAAGTCGATAGGAAAAGACTCATCAAAGGAGGGCCTTAATGTATCCCCCATAAATGACACAAAATATGTAATATATTGGAAGTAGATCAGAGTATAAAGTGTTTCAGAATTGACTCAGGGAAGACCGACATGGTAGAAATTTTAAATACTGCAGATGGCCAACTCGATAGAAGGCTTGTTTAGGTTGGACTTCTTTTGAACATATGAACGACACGACAATTGTTTTGGAAGCATTGACTCAAGGAGGACCCAACATATGGACTTGTGGATGGTTAAACAAGAGACAAATGGATTTCCCAACCTGGATACAATGATGAAGAGGGGTGTCATGTTCAAGAGCGACTTACTGCCACTAACACAGATACAGATATACATTTCTTTCCCAATTTCTCCCACCATTTTTGTCTAGTACCTCTTTATTTTTACGCAAGCTTGAGGAGGATAACATATGCTTGTAATGTAAGCTCATCCTTCAGATGAGTCCCTTATATTATTTTTAACAAACCCTAAGAAGGAGTGGTTCGGCCCCATATGGGCCTTTCGATGCTTGTTTTACGAGTCCAAAGAAAGAAAACTCAGTGGTTTTTCATGTTTAGAGAGTCTAAAAAACACTTAAAGAAAACTCCAAAATGTCCTTTTTTGTAAGTTAGTTTGGCGAGACCAAAAAAGAGATAATATACCACTCATCAAACGTTTTCTTCAAATACTTTTACGAGCATGAAAAGAATAAGGTTGCTCGGATATCTTTTCGTTTTTAGGGAGCTTGAAAAGAGCTTAAAGGATACTCCATATGGTTCGTTTTTTGTATTACCATTACGAGTCCGAAAAAGTGAAAAAATATTTCTCAATTACATTCTCATTGTTTCATGAGTGTGATAAAGAATTAAGACCATGCTCGAATTTTTTCCTAAAAAACCGTAAAAATATATGTACATAACAAAAACACGAAAAAACGAGAAAAAATGGAGGATCCATATCAAAAGTCCGGTCCTCAGATCTCTCAACATATAATAGAGACACTTTGCAAAGTTCATTAGGCTTAGGGAATAGGTAACAATATTCAAAAACTAATTTAATTTGAAATTAAAAATTGTAAAAAGTGAATAAAGTAGGTCAAAATAGCTCATTTACCAATTCATTTGTATTTTCACTCAATTAATGCTCAAACCCCCCTTTTTCTTCTAAATTTCAAGCGACGATTCTGGAGTGCCTGGTGGACCATTTATCGAAACACTTTCGTCAAGAAGGTATTCTTCTTCCCCTCTCTCTTTTCATGGTTGTATTTTTCATTTTTAATGGTTCACTTTTGAGTTATGGGCAGTTTCATGTGATAGGGTGAGCCTGTGATGATCCCAAATCGCCATAGGGGTTCCACAACCAGGGTGCGACGATGCTGCACTGTGGAAAAGAGAGCCCCTGTGATGACCACAACTCAAATTTTAAAAAGAGAAATAAAGCTATGAAGACTTCCAACCTTTAAATTTTGATGAATCTAATCATATTTTACTGTGGTTTGACATGTTTTCATTGATCATTATGCTCAAGTGGAGGGAACATGAGCACGAGGAAGAATATTACTTTTCTGGGAATGACCCGGGCACTGCCATGGAACTCCAGGAGTGTGGCTTGCTAAAGTTTTTCAAAGTTTAGGGCATGAGAGCCCAATTGAGGCTATTGGAGTACTTAGTCCATATGTGGGACATCAATGAACAAGCCTTTCATGTGGGTGTGCATACACTTAACTTAGAGATTGACGACATTTACTTCTTGACTAGGATATCTCATCGAGGCTCTCGGGTGTCACTCTCAGGAAGAAGAGGTGGTGGTGAACCCGTGGAATATTATGTTGTACATCACTACATACCAGGTACAAAGAAGCATAGTGGAAAAGTTTCTGTAAGGGATGTCTGAGATTTTCCTTTGAGGAATATCCTCTACACTATCACTCAGATGGTAGGGAGTGTGACTCTTCACATGGATTTACAAATCCATTTCAATATGATATAGAGTGTATGGAGCCTCGGGTTTTCAATTGGTGCGAGGGTCTTTTGAAAAACATGAAGAAACAATTGATGAAGTGTAGGAACGGTCGATTGAAACAATTCATGTATGGATATATGTTGGTATCCTTCTTCCTAAAGAGGGTCCCCGTTCTATGCCTACAATATGTGGAATGGGGAATACCTACTCCACAATATCCTTGAATGAAAATATGGGTAGATTTTATGGCCCATCATGGTGGCGTGCCAATCGCCAGATATGACCAAGCTTTCTTCAAGTGGCTGAGGGATCAACTAATTATGGTTGAGGACTATGCTTATGCTAGGACTGACTTCCATTGAGACCCAGACTTGGCATTACCTGAGGGTTCTTAGTGGGGAGAGATAGGTAAGAAGATGTTTTTTATTATATGTTGTTTTTGGTATTTTACTTATAAAATATTTTTGCTATTTATCCGAGACTAATAAAGTGCTCTAAAAAATGCAAATGTGGTGCCTTATTGGTCTCCAGGATCATATCCTATTCAGAGACTTCGAGGGGTGGCTGCTGAGGATCTCAAGGGGATCAAACAAAACCTTGATGGATTGACCATGAACATCCCTGACATCAATGTGGACTAGTTACATCGACGCTACCAACGCCATACAATTGGTGTATCAACATCCATTGGTCGACTGATCCATCGAGTGGAACGGGTAGTCATTTGTTATAGTGATAAAAATCCTTGATGCGTATGTATATGAATCCATAAGCTTCACCATTTTGACATTTTGGTCTCAGTACAAACACTTTTTTGTAACTTTTGATGTATTAATATAAAGTTGCTACCAGATTAATTTTCTTTTAAATGTGTGTTTGGATATATAAATAGCGTAAATGTCTATATAAAACATAATTATCCAATGCATTTGTTAATGTGTTTAGACATCTCGGAATATGTTGATACTCAATATAATCAAAATGTCTTTCCAAGAGGTGAATTCTTAAGTATAACTGTAACAATGTAGGACTTCAGATGGAATAAATGTTACTCAATTGCAACACTACTAGTTGTGAATCCAATTGTATAATAAGATGACATATTCCAAATGGAATGGAGTAAGTTAATAACTTGATAACTACACTATATTCCACAATATTATTAGTTGCATGACCAAGGCAAACACCGTGTAGACTGATCAACTCATCCGCAGGTGCATAGATTTCCCATGCAACTGACACTAGGTTTTGAGTACTGCAACTAGCACCAATAACAAAGCCAATATAGGGTAGGAAGACACCGACATTTGGAAACCAAGCACAAGGAAAGGTAAGTATATTATAGGCAAAACAAGAAACAAAAAAATCACACGCTAGAGTATGATACACTAAAATACAAATCACTCATGCAAAAAATATTTTAAGCATAGTACTTCTTCAAGTAAAGCCCATTTCTAGGTTCACCCGAAGGAATTCCATCATAATCCACCAACTCATAAGCCCCTTTCTCCAACACTCATTTAACTATATATGGACCACGCCACATGGGCTCAAATTTACCGGCTCCTAATAAGTCACGATCTTGTTCGTCAAGGAGAACTAAATCACCCTCAGAAAAAATACATGGTTTTACATGCTTGTTGTATTGAGCTTTGACACATTTTTTCTGAGTTTCTATGACTAAAGAAACATCATAATGAGTCTTGTCTAATTGCATCAAATACAAGAGACGTTCTTCTTCGGCTGAGGTGTTAAGGAGAAGTTCAACATCTAGTTTCAAATATGGGATTTCACATTCAATTGGCAGGATAATGTCGATACCATATACTAACTGGAAATGTGTGAACCCTGTGGAAGATTTAACGGACATCCGATAGGCCCATAATGAAAAGAAGAGAATTGTGTGCCAGCTTGACTTGTGAATTCCTATCATCCACCGAAGCATAGTAGTTAGAACTTTGTTGATTGCTTTAAACTAGCCATTGTCTTATGGATAGTAAGGGGTTGAGTTTTCATGTCGAAGACCCATCTTCTCGGTAAGTTCAAACATCATGAAATTGTGAAAATGACTACCATGGTCAGTGATGATGGCTTGAGGGATACCAAACCTAGTAATGATATGATTGAATATGAACAATGTTGTAGTTTTCCTAGTATTATCAAATGTAGGCATCACGTCGACCCATTTAGTGAAATAATCCATGGCTACGATAATGTATCCACGCCCCCCGACCGAGTGATGGTTACATATCATGAATTCAATGCCTCATTTAGTTAATGGACCAACATAAACTACATGGTAAAGAGGAGAAGGATGTGATCGGTTCTTATTTTTATATGTTTGACAAGCGTGGAATTTCTAAACAACAATAATGCAATCCTTAAACAACAAAGGCCATAAGTAACCAGCTCATAAGATATTTTGGGCAGTGGCATTCCCAAACATATGACCACCACATGCTCTGGAATGACAGTCATTTAAATCTTTCTCAACTTCATCATAGGTTATACATCATCAAAATACAAAATCAATACCACGATGGTAAAGGGTATCACCGAGGATATTGTATTGACATGCTTGATACCGAATTTGACGATGATCTACATGAGACAGATTAGGAAAAAAAGTTTGGGTTTGGAGATAAATGACAATGTCTCTATACTAGATGTCGTCTGAACTAATCAAAAAGAGATACTCATCAGGAAAAGAATCCTCTGCCACAATTTCTGTCTAAGTGGAGGGAAGGTCACATATCAATTTGGAAAAAACCAAATATTTTTTCGACTTGGCTCGCTCAAACTCCATATCAAACTCTTGGATAATCACTATCCATTTGGAGTATTCCCCCCCCAACAATTGGCATGTAAGGATATGTTTCATAGGGTTGCAATCGAAAATGATGGTGGTTTTGCGTAATAAAATATAAGGATGAAAACATTGAACAACTTGAACAGTTACCAAGGCCAGTTTCTCCACATGCATATATTTGGTTTCAATGGTTGTTAGACTCCGACTCAAATAGTAAATAACATGTTCATCATGTAAATCATCCTCTTGGACTAGAACCATGGCTATGGTACAGTCCGACTTAACCAAGTATAAGAAATAATCTTGACTATAATCGAGAGGAAATAAGAGTGGTGTATGGGTTAAGGAAAGTTTCAAAGCTTCAAAGGCTTTGTTGGTAGTGTCGTCCCATACAAAATCGTGACCCTTCTTAAGAAGTCGAGTGAAACCTTTCATTAGTTCAACATAATTGGGGATGAATCGACGTAAAAAGTTTTCTTTCCCTTGCAAACTTTGGAGTTGGAGTAAGGTAGGAGGAGGAAAATTGAGAATAGCTTCAATCTCCAAAGGATCCACCCTAATCCCATGTGTAGAAACGATAAAACCAAGAAGTCATCCATACTCCACACAAAAAATGCATTTGTGTGGATTCAATCGTATGTGATAATATTGACAATGTAGGAAAATGGCTCGTAAGTGTGCCGGGTGATCTTGGCGACGCAGGGAATACACCAGTAAGTCATCTAGGTAAGGTTGTAAAATGTGCTTAATATTATGAAAAGCATAACACATAGCACATTGAAAAGTCACACTAGAATTCTTGAGACCAAAAGGGAGTTTGTGGTATGCAAAGGTACCCCAAGGGAAAATAAAAGAAGTCTTATGTTGATCCCCAGGTAAAATTTTGATTTGATTGTAGCGAGAGAATCCATCCATAAAAGAGAAGATTTCACTTCCGGCAAAATCATCAACGATTTGGTCGACGAAAGGGGTTGGATAATTATCTTTGGGACAAGCCTTGTTTATATCCCTATAATCAACACAAACATGGATCGTGCCTTGTTTCTTTGTAACCATAATAATATTGGACACCCAATCAGTCAACGCTACAGGGTAGAAAAAATCAGCTATAAGAAGTTTTTCAACTTCGAGTTTAATAGCAGCAGCTTTGCATGGATGAACTAGGAAAAGTCTTTGTCGAACATGTTTAGCATTCGAGTATGTCTTAATTTCATGTACAACAATATCTGGATCAATTCCATGCATCTCTTCATAACTCCCTGCATAAATATCTCAAAATTCTTGGAAAAGGGCCTTGTAAATTCAGATCTCATCAGGAGAACATGAGGCATCGATATGAACATTTTCCACGATTCCAGGCTTAATAGAAATATCTAGAGGGATGGTGGGTGAAATATTTCCCAAGTTCCCTTCGTAAAAAACATCATATGTTGGTTCAAGAATAGGGGGAATAAGAATGATAACAGACCGATTTAAAATCCGTTGGTAACTCTCTATAGTCTCTGTTGTAGGATAAATTGGTAAATGTGGACATGAACTAATCTCCCTAGATCCACCTAGATTTAGAACAAAACATGACATGACATGACGCTTTCCCTAAGTTATAATCATTGATCTATCTATAAAATAAGGAATTGATGACTTACCTTTGAGATCGCTTCCTTATATCTTTGTTGTTCTCGCTTCACTCCAGTGCTCTTTTGAAACCAGATCTGCAATGACACAGACTAACCAAAGTGAAAGAAACTATGATAGATTCAATGAAAACTTAAACATGTGATCAAGGAGTCATGTGATAAAATGAGGATCATTTTATGGGAAATAAACATGCCACTGCATTATATTGAATAAAAGTAGAAGATACAATCGAAATTCCTTGATGTCGCAAGTTCCTTTTTAGTGGTCCTTCATTCCAACACACACATATACTTGTTCTGGAATTTTGCATGAAGATGATCTTCAAAATCTTGATGGGAAGATGTAGACCTCAAGCATCAACTGAAATAATATTCTTCACACAATCCCCAGTCTATTCTTCCAGCAATCCTTTGCTCAACTTTTCTTAACCATGCTTAACCTTTTCCATGAGAAGCCCATTATTATATAGGAGAAGCTGAAGTGGTTAAAGGGATGAGGATGATCCCACTAAATCAGAGAAGTCAGTAGGATTGTAACCATACAGACGCCACTTCAAATTATAGAAGATTCCTCTTCCATAAACTTCTTGAACCTCTTTCCTCTTTTGTCTTTCAAATGCTGCCGCACACTGCCTATATAGCAGCTTGCATAAATCCCGTAGGCCAGCTATAGAGAAGCCCACAGAAATCATTGATTTCAGCACTATACACACTATGGGTAGCCTGCGACATCCTTATAAAAAGTAGTCTTGCATAGGAGGAAAGTAGTCACTTTTCTCAGACAAAAGATGATTTTGAGAGCCTGATTACATGTTTGTAAAGTCGTCATCAGAGTGACCAAAATAATGTGTAACATAATTCCCCCCAAATTATGAGGTCAGAACCTGTGACAACCAAAATACTTGTAAAATACATGTATGTGTGTCGGGAACAAAGAACACACCAATCGAGAACCTGCAAACAAACAAGGATCTGTACAATATGATACCATGTCTGAAGTTGGCATTCCCATGTTTAGACTACAAATGATTGAACTCATAGGTGTAATTCATGGCCACTAATGATACACTGTGGATCCATGTCATCAAAATGTTACATAGCCACCAGGAATACACTGTGGATCTATGTACGAGAAAAACTTCAGACAAAAACATAGCCACGAGGCATACAAAGTGGATGTATGTGTCAACACAAATCATCAATAATCCATTGCAACCTAGACCATGAATGATGAGATCCAGGGTCTTCAAACCCATCGTCCGTAAGTACGAATCTATCCATGTGATTACAGGTGTCGGAGTCGAACATGGTCAGAAACCGCTTGATTACCGGTCATTAATGAAAACCATTAACAAGTGCGAGGGAAATTACCATTGATGTCAATGAATCCCAAGGTACTGTAGTATAATCCAACGAATGTGAATACATGAGATGAATTCGAACATTCGATAGAATCTTTTGATCAGGGACCAATGATGTGAATCCACTGTCAAGAGAGAAGAAACCTTCCATTAGGGCATGTAGGCTCTAAGGTACTAAATGATTTCTAAGTCTCGTCCCTGAACAATGAGTTGAAGTCGACAGGAAGAGACTCGTCATAGGATGGCCTTGATGTATCCCCCATCAATGACATGAAATAAGTAACAGATTTAGGATAGAGTAAAATATGAATATGATTTGAAACTGACATAGGGAAGTCCGACATGGTAGGAATTGACAACTGTAGATGGCCGACTCAAGAGAGGGCTTATTCGGACTACTCTTGAACATATGGATGACATGACGGCAGTCTTGGAAGCATTGACTCAAAGACGACCCAATATGTAAACTTGCAAAAAGTCATATGAGAGACAAATGGATTTCCCAACCCGGATTCAAATGATGAAAAGGGGGTGTCATGTTCAAGAGCGACTAGTACTGCCACTGACACAGATATAGAGACACATTTCTTTCCCAAATTTTCCCCCACCATTTTTGGCAAGTACCTCTTTATTTTTAAACAAGATTGAGGAGAATAACATATTCTTGTAATGTAAGCTCATCCTTTGGATGAGTCCCTCATAGTATTTTTAACGAACCCTAAGAAGGAGTGGCTCAGTCCCATGTGGGTCTTTCGATGTTTGTTTAACGAGTCCAAAGATATAAAACTTGGGGGTTTTTCATGTTTATAGAGTCTGGAAAACATTTAAAGAGAACTCTCTTAGTTCCTTTTCCGTAAAATAGTTCGACAGGACCGAAAAAGTAATAAACTATCACCCATCGAACGTTTTATTCAAATACTTTTAAGAGCGTGAGCAGAACAAGGTCGCTGGTCAATATTTTGTTTTTACGGAGTGTGAAAATAGCTTAAATGATACTCCACTTGTGTCACTTTTCGTGTTACCATGATGAGTATGAAAAGACGACAAAATTATACTCGATTGTGTTCTCATAAATTTTCGAGCACGAGAACGAATGAAGAGTGAACTCGAGGTTTTACTAAAAAACCCTAAAAAGTATCAATATGCGTAACAAAGAGAAAATAAATTACAGAAAAAACATCCATACTCTAATTAGGACTCTAGTCTTCTTCCTGCAAGAAACAAGACACTCACGAGATTATTAGACTTGAGGGTTTATAACCAAATACATTTATATAAAATAAAATATTATGAAAAAAGGTAAAAAGTGAAATAAATAAGAGTAAGAGCTCTTTTTACCATTTCATTTGCATTTGGTTAAGAACTTGTCTAAAACCCCCTATTTCACCCCTTACTTCGGTGGTCGATTGCGAGGAGCACAGGCGATCATTCGACGAACGGTCTCCATCAAGACGGTAAGATTTTCATCCTCTTCCTTTTGAATGGATTGAAATTCATTTTTAGTGGTTAAAATATGTTTTTTGGGTGAGTTTTTGGGCCAATAGGCGTGTGCTGGGGCCGCTGCAAGTGACTAGTATCGGGCCCTGTGGAAATCAAGGATTTCTGCAGGCGCCCAATGGTTCACCTGTGGAAATCCTGCATTGTAATTGAAGCCTGGTTGCGACGGCTGAAAACCCAAAACGAAATGCATGCATTGGACCAAAAAGAATTCAAAAAATGATGATTAAAGTTGCTAACTATCTTCTCTCATCTCCCTGCAGGTGTTTGATTGCCAAAATGTTGGATTTGATAGAACGAGAGCACAAGGATGATGACTTTATGGCTTTGAATGATCTGGGGACCGTCAATTCCCTTTGACAGTGTGGCTTGTTAAAGTTCTTCAAAATCCAGGGCACGAGAGCCCAACTGAGACTACTAGAGTACTTGGTCCACATGTGGAATGTGAACCAACAAGTGTTCCATGTGGGTTTCCATGTTCTTTCCTTGGACATCGAAGATATTTACTTTTTGATGGGGATATCCCATCATGGGGTACATGTGACCCTAACAGGGGGTCGAGGTGGTGGCTTGCCAATGAGCGAGTACATCTGTCGGCATTGCAAACCTGAGGCCAAGAGGCGCAAAGGTAAAGTGGCCATTAGAGGAGTTCAATATCTGACTCTCAGAACCATTCTCTTTACTATTGCATGGATGGCAGGAAGTGCTTCATCGCACATGGCCCTCCAAAGTTATTTTCAATATTCCATTGAATGTACAGAACCTCATGTGTTCAATTGGTGTGACGGTGTGCTCCGCAGTATGAAGACACAACTCACTAAAAGAAAGAATGGAGACCTAAAGTAGTTTGGGTATGGGTCCATTTTGGTGTCTTTCTTCTTATAAAGAGTCCCTAATTTGAGGCTACAGGTAGAGTGGGGAATACCAGCTCCACGAGATCCAAGAATGAAACGGTGGTGTGACCTTATGGCTCGACATGTAGCAGGCCCTATTGTCAAGTACAATGATGCATTTTTTGACTGGTTAAGGCCCCGAATTTTGATGATTGACGATTATGTGTATGCCGGCCTGGAATTTTGGGGCGATCCCAACTTGGTTCTCCCTGAGGGATTTCAGTGGGGAAATCTAGGTAAGAAAGACATTTTGTTCTTTATAGTGTTTTTGTGGATTTTTAGGATACAAGATGTTTTTGTGTTTTCGATCTAAAGACTAATAAATTTTTTTTGACCATGCAGATGTAGGGCCACACCAACCTCTGGAACATCTCCGATCCAGAGACGAGGAGAGGCAGGTGTAGTAGCAGGGTGGGATGATGGCGACTATGAGGAAATGGAGAAAAACATAGAGGGTCTAAGATCAGGCATTCCTGACATATCGATCGAGGAGATCCCGAGACATTATCAACACCATACTGTAGGCATGTCTGGCTCACTTAGTCGGTTACTTCGTAGGGTGGCACATGCAGTAGTATGCTACCTTGAGCAACATCCATGATACTATTTTGTAGAATCCATTGGCTTCATATTTTGATATTTTGGTCTTTGGATGGGAAACATTTTTATAAAACATTTTATGATTATATATATACATGAGGCTTCTACCGACTTACTCTACTTCTATATACAATGTGTAATGTGTGATTGGATTTATAAATGTCTCAAATGTCTGTCAAACAAAAAATTAGCTACAACATCAGTTAATGTATTTAGACATCTATGAATGTGTTGATATTCAATATAATCAAAATAACGTTCCAAGAGGTGAATTAGTAGATATACCCGTAACAAAGTAGGACTTCGGATAGTATAGACATTACTTAACTGTAGCACTAATAACTGTGAATCAAGTCGTACAACGAAGTGATGAATCCCAAGTGAAATAAAATCGGTCAATAATTTGATGACTGTGCTATATTTTGCGATATTATTGGTTGCACGACTGAGGCAAACACCTTGTAAAATAATAAGTTTGTTGGTAGGTGCATAGATTGCCCAAGCAACAGAGGCTAAGTTCTGAGTACTATGGCTAGAACCATCGGTGAAGCCAATATAGGGTAGTGAGGACATTGACATCTGGAAACCAAGCACAAAGCAAGGTAAGCAGTTGGGGGTGGAAACCAAATAACGAAAATCACACAAAAGTAACACACAAGAGTATGGTACAATAAAAGTACAAGCACTCATGCAAAGACAGTCTAAGCATAGTACTTCTTCAAGTAAAGCTCATTTTTGGGTTCACTCAAAGGAATTCCATCATAATCTTCTAACTCATAATCTCCCTTCTCTAACACTCGTTTGACGATATATGGACCTCACCACATAGCTTTGAATTTTTCGACTCCTAATAGATCACGATCTTGTTCATAGAGGAGAACTAGATCTCCCTCAGAGAAAACATGTGGCTTGACATGCTTTTCGAATTGGGATTTCATACATTTCTTCTGGTTTTGAATAACTAGGGTGGCATCATGATGAGTCTCATCTAATTTCATAAGATACAACATATGTTCTTCTTCAGGAAAGGTGTTTGGGAGAAGTTCGACGACTAGCTTCAAAGATGGTATTTCACATTCAATCAGGAGAAGGACTTCAATGTCGTAGACTAGTTGAAAAGGGGTAAATCCTGTAGCATACTTTACAGACATCTGATAGGCCCATAATGCTTTGAAAAAAATCGTGTGCCAACTGGTCTTATGGATTCCTATAATCTAACGAAGCATAGTGATAAGGATTTTATTTATTGCTTCAACTTGGCCGTTGGCCTGTGGATAGTAGGGGGTTGAGTTTTCATGTCGAAGACCCAAATTGTCGGTAATTTCATACATCATAAAGTTTCAAAAATGGCTACCGTGATCAGTAACGATAGCTTGCGGGATCCCGAATCGTGTAATAATATGATTAAATATGAAAAGGGTTGTAGTTTTCCCAGTATTATCGAATGTAGGCATCGCCTCGACCCATTTCGTGAAATAATCGATGGCTACAATGATGTATCCATGCCCCCCGACCGAGTGAGGGTGACATGTCATAAAATCAATACCCCACTTTGCGAAAGGTCCAATGGAAACTACAGGGTGTAAGGGAGCGGGATGAAATCTTATTTTATTATTGTACGTTTGGAAAGCATGGCATTTTTGGACTGTGGTAATACAATATTTGAATAAAGAAGTCCAAAAATATCCTGCGCGTAAGATATTTTGGGTAGTATCATACCTAGACATGTGACCACCACATGCTCCAGAATGGCAGTTGTTCAACGCTTTCTCAGCCTCGTCGCAGGTGAGACATCGTCGAAAAATGGAGTCAACCCCACGACGATAAAGAGTGTCACTGAGGATGATATATTGACGAGCTTGATATCGTATATGACGACAGTTAGCAGTAGATAGATCGGGGTAGAAATTTTGAGTTTGGAGATATATAATGATATCTCCATACCAAAGGTCATCGAAATTGATCAGAAAAAGAGATTCATCGAGCAAAGAATCTTCTGCTACATTTTCTGTCTCAGTGCAGGGAAGGTCACACATCAGTTCGATAAACACCAAGGATTTCTTAGACTTAGCACGTTCAAACTCTAAGTCAAACTCTTGGAGAATCACTATCCATTTAGAGTACTTTCCCCCTAGAAATTGGCGTGTAGGGATGTGTTGCATGGGGTTGCAATTGGAAATGACAGTGGTCTTGCATAATAGGATGTAATGACGGAAACATTGAACAACTTGAACCTCTGCCAAGGCCAATTTTTCAACATGTAAATATTTGGTTTCAGTGGTCGTGAGATGTCGAATCAAATAATAGATGACATGTTCATCGTGTGAAACATCTTCTTGGACTAGAACCATGGCGATGGTAGAGTCCGAAGAAGCGAGATGAAGGAAGTAATATCGACTATAATGGGGTGGGAAAAGTAATGGGGTATGGGTTAAATTCAGTTTCAAATCTTCAAAAGATTTGTTGGTAGTGGAATCCCATACAAACTTAGAACATTTCTTTAGCAGTCGAGTAAATCCGAGTGTTAGTTAAGCATAGTTTGGGATGAAACGACATAAAAAGTTTGCCTTCCCTTGCAAACTTTGAAGCTGGCGTAGTGAAGAAGGAGGAGGGAGATTGAGGATCACCTCGACCTTCAAAGGATCGACCTTGATCTCCTAATGTGAAATGATAAAACCTAGAAGTCGACCGGACTCCACACAGAACACACATTTGTGTGGGTTTAAGCGTATACGATAGAATCGACAACGAAGGAAAATGGATCAGAGGTGTGTCATATGGTCACTACGATGCATGGAATGTGCCGGTAGGTCATATAAATATGTCTTTACAATGTGTTTAATATCATGAAAAGCATAAGACATGGCTCGTTGAAAAGTCACACCGATGTTCTTTAAACTGAAGGGTAGTTTTCGGTAGGCAAAGGTGTCCCAAGGAAAAATAAAAGCGGTCATGTGTTGATCCATGGGCAAGATGTTGATTTTATTATAGCTGGATAAACCATCAATTAAAGAGAATATTTCACTCCTGGTGTAATCGTCGATGATCTGGTCAACGAAGGGGGTGGGAAATTTGTCCTTAGGACAATCTTGATTGATATCCCTATAATCGACGCAGAAACAGATCATACCTTGTTTCTTGTTAACCGAAACGAGATTGGAGACCCAATCAGTTAAAGCCATAGGATAAACAAAGAAAGATTTAAGAATTTTTTTGAATTCGAGCTTAATGGGGGTGGACCGGACGAAGTATCTGCCGGACGGGTTTAGTGCTCAGGTACGTCTTAATTTTGTGTACAACAATATCAGGGTCAATACCTGACATTTCTTCATAGCTCCAAGCGAAGATGCCACGAAACTCTTGAAAAAGTGATTTATATGTGACAACCTCGTCAGTGGAGTATGAATCTCCGATGTGAACATTTTCAATAACTCCAGGTTTAATGGATATGTCAAGGGGGATGGTGGGCGAAATATTACTTAATTTCCCTTCATATAACATGTCGTATGATGACTCGGGAACATAGGAAATGACAACAACGCTCTATGGAGTCAAGATCCATTGGTAAATCTCGATGGTGTGTTGTTCGAGGAAGAGAATGGAATGATGATGTCCATCATCCCAAGGGGTTTCTTCCATCGACATAACCAAAATAATCATCTCGTCTGTGGGAAAAATAACATGGAACGAGTCAGGAGATGAATCCCTAAGAGAGAGGGTAGAAGGGGTTGCCGATTGAATGGCTTGATAGGTGGATTCAATTGGACTTAAAGGCATTTGGTCGCCATAGTGAGAATAATCACCAGGTATTACCCTCGGGTCGAAAGATGGGTGAGTTTTGCGAACAGAGGTGGAAATCATGTTGATTGAGGAAACCAAAGGAGGTGGAACATCGAGGGGTGGGATTGGGAATGTACCCATCAGAGTTTAATATTTAAGTAGGCCCACACTGACGTTCTCATACCCAGGCGGTGTCTTCGTGATAAAAGGTACATTGCTAGTACGAGTGTCAGAGTTGAAAAAGGCTAACTGGTCAACAGTAATGACATTTCCCTAATGTGGAAAACACACAACACAGAAAAGGGTAGACACAACGACATGCATCACATCAATCCATCTACGACCAAGTAAGAGGTTATAATCAAGAGGTGCATCAAATACCTCAACTTCAACATTGACCGATTTGACTTCCAACATAATAGACAATGAAGGAAGTACATCGTATGGCTTAAAGCCAGAGCCATTGAAGGATTTAAGCATGTTATGTGATTCAGTAAGAGGAGGAGAGCCAATGGCCTTCCAATAGGCAACAAACATGACACACATGGAGGCACCCTCATCAATAACAGTCCTACAAATGTTTTTGTTGGAGACAACAACTTGTATTTGGAATGCTAGTTGAGGGGGAAGTCTCGAAATGTGATCTTCGAGGTAAAAAATTATCAAATTTGTATCCGTAGGATCAATTCCACTGATAGCATTTAGAGGTGCCTTCCGTTGAGCATGGTAACTTTGAAGGACTTCGAGAGCCGACATCGCAGAAGGTGCTTGCGCAAGATCTTCTACAATACTGTAGTTCTGAGCAACATGTGCATGATGGTTGAAGGCGAACTTTCGAGCAACACCCTTTGGGGGAGGGCGAAGAATGTTGATACTGAGAGGGGGGTGAATCAGTATCCAGTAAAATTTTAAAACCTTTTTCAACTTATACTTAAACCATTCAATTATATCCAATGAGCAATGAACAATAGTATAAGAGTTACACCAATACACCACAATACACCATGCACAATATATGAGAAATAATCAATAGTTTTTGTTCAAGGGAAGTAATGACTTCCAAAGGTAGCTACAGCTTCCAAAGGTAGCTACAACTTCCAAATGTAAAGGGAGGGATAAAACTCCAATAGGAATATACAATCCTCCAATATCAAGAGAGATTTGAACTCTCTATCCTTGCCCCTTCCTTCCACCCAAGAATATATGAGAGATAATAAAACTTTACATTAAATCATCACCATCAACCAATCATCACATTGAACCTGATAATGCTTTCTGAGACTTCTTCAATTTCTACAATTATTCAATTCTTGGAGTACTCT
>ML841384.1:0-18937 GCA_009831015.1 Picea engelmannii | reverse complement strand
AAAACTCATCTACAACAAGATCTAATCTAAAACATGTATCAAAGATTACTTGAAAAGAACACAAAGAAAGAGTGTACTAGTTTGGCAAAGGGGGCCCTCCAATGCTTCACTTGTACACTTGAGTTGTCTCAGCTAAGAAAGAGATCCAACATCATTCATATCATCATATCATAGGAATTATCAGGAACAAAATGCAGAACTGATCTCAAGATTGCAAATTCCAAAGTTTCTTCATTCACATTCAAGGTTGTCCTACTAGTCTATGCTTAAGAGTATTTATACAAGAGTTTTTAAAACTAAAAATGCTAATAAATATCCTAAATATCATGATTAGATCCATAATATATTCTAGGAAGGTCTAATTCCCCCTTCAGATCCATAATATATGACCAAATCCCACGAAAATCCAAAACTGTCCATGATTTAAGGCTAAAACATGGTATTTTCTGCTGAAGTGGCCCTGTTTGACCAGCGTTGACCAGAGACCTGGAAGGCTCAGATATTGAATATGATAGCTCATTATCCATCCTTGTACATCAGGGATCATGACCCAAGTCTTAGATTTCAACCAGGTGTCCTGCGAGTACACAAACCTAGGAGCAATTACGGGATTTAGTCAAATCCTGTAATTTCTGATAAATTTTCAATTTTAATGCCAAAATTTAGAAAACTCAATTCTTAAGCTAAAGAATGATAAATATACCTTGAATAAGATGTTTTATGGAAAATATGGAATGAAATGAAGGAAAAATGGATGGATATAGAGGCAAAAGTGTAGTTTATAGAGCAAAAGGGAAGCATAAAAATGTACTCAACAATGGGCTAGGGTGGAAAGGTTACATTGAGGACCTTCTTAACAAACTTATACCCTCGTGCAAGCTCCCACACACAATAATGGGTATACCCTCCAAGGAGCCCAAGTGAGTCCGGTCAACATCGATTCCAAGTACCATGAATACTTGCCCCTCCACAGTCACCTCGTGTAAGTCACTAAGAAGATAGGCAACTAAGGCTACCAAAAAAAACAATGATGACTGGGGGAACAATCGACAGTCCGATCCACACGCAAGGGTAGGGTATCTAGCCCAAAATCAAATTGATAGGATTCCACTCATCATTGTGGGTATACCTTCAAGAGACCCCCATAATACAGACAATATATACACCAAGATCAACAAAGCAGGGTGAGTAACTCTGCCAATATCAATGCGACCTCAGGTTTGACCCTTGTGTGAGAAGGGCTTCCCAGGAAAAAATGTTGCAAATGGAATTTAACACTCCCTATCACTAGATTCTATTGTGTGTTTTGTTATTTGGAGAGTGTTTCTCACTGCCTATTCTAAAGCTCTAGCCTAGCTAATGTTGGTGTAAAAGATCCCTAGAGAAAAAATTACTAATCAAGTTTTAGATTTTCGCAATATTTTTAGAGGTTGTTGTTACTCAAGAGTGAGACGAGAATGAAACCGATGTTGTGTAAGAACTCAACCCAACAATATGCAAATAGAAATGAATGATGCAAACTTTCGTTCGATGAATTCTATCTACAGGAGGGAGAAGGCGTTTCTGGAATGATGTAAGCTACGAAATATACTTTCTTTTTCTTTAAATGAACACAATTTCAAACAACCATAAACAATGTAGTTCTTCAATATTCTCTTCTCTTAAATGCAATAAACTTTCTTATGTATGATTACTCAAAAGAATGGATAACTTCAAATTCTCCCTTTCTGAGACTAGACCAAGGGCATGATAGATAAAGGACAAGTAATCCAAGAAAAGTTATACCTTCAACGAACACCCAAATCAAACTTTCAATGGAGATAAAAGTAATAAATGACAAGAGAGTATTTATCCAAACGCAAATGAAAAAATGACCTTCTCAATCATCAAGCAATCCAAAATACGTAATAAATCCAAAACTTCAAATCCAATCCAAGACTTCAAATCCAATCAAAGATTTTTAATCGAACAAGCACTCAGATACAAGCTCAGAGATTATACCCTTGTTGTTAAAAATCAACAATAAAAAATTGGAAAATGACTAAGAGAGGTGTTCGATCCCCGAAAATCAATCAACAAAAGGTTAAGCATGAGAAAACCGTCAAATACTGGCTAAAGATTCCCCCCCAGCTGACTAAAGCAAAAACTGGGCATCGACAGAGGCCGAAACCTCACTAAAAATTTTCACAGATGCCGCCGTAGGCTAATAACTCATTACAGTGAGACAATCTAGAGTTTCTGCAAGCTAGAAACAGACATGGTGCGGAAAGTATGCACTGAAGCAAATATCTAGGGTGCATAAATCAAAGGTTTCCGCAGGCTAGGTATAAGGTGCAGTGCGAACACGTCTGAAAATCAAGAAATTATGAGAAAAAGGTAAAAAATCTCAGTGAACTTTCAAACTCAGAGAGTCTGAATGGATCTCCCACAGACTCAGAGACTGAATTTAGATAAAAAAGAGTAGGAAAAAACAAATGGACAACAAAAAACCACAATCAAGTCTTATCCCTGGTGGAGTCGTCAATTTTGTTGTAGGATAAATTGGTAAATACAGACATGAACTAATCTCCCTAGATCCACATGTATCTAGAACAAAACATGACAGGACATGACACTTTCCCTAAGTTATAATCATTGATCTATATATCAAAGAAGGAATTGATGACTTAACTTTGAGATCGCTTCCTTATATCTTAGTTGTTCTCGCTTCATTCCGGTGCTCTTGTGAAACTAGATCTACAATGACGCAGACCAACAAAAGTGAAAACAACTATGATAGATTCAATGAAAACTTAAACATGTGATCAAGGCGTCATGTGATAAAATGAGGATCATTTTATGGGAAAGAAACATGCCATTGCATTATATTGAATAAAAGTAGAAGATACAACCAAAATTCCTTGATGTCGCAAGTTCCCTTTTAGTAGTCCTTCGTTCCAACACACACATATACTTGTTCTGGAATTTTGCATGAAGATGATCTTCAAAATCTTGATGGGTAGATGCAGACCTCAATGATCAACTAGAATAATATTCTTCACACAATCCCCAACCTATTCTTCCAACAATCCTTTGCTCAACTTTGCTTAACCATGCTTAACCTTTTCCATGAGAAGCCCATTATTATATAGGAGAAGATGAAGTGGTTAAAGGGATGAGGATGATCCCACTAAATTAGAGAAGTTAGTAGGATCATAACCATATGGATGCCACTTCAAATTCTAGAATATTCATCTTCCATAAACTTCTTGAACCTCTTTCCTATTTTGGATTTCAAATGCCATCACACCCTGCCTATATAGCAGCCTGCGGAAATCCCGCAGGCCAGCTATAGAGAAGCCTGTAGAAATAATTGATTTCCGCACTGTACACTATGGGTAGCCTGCGACGTCCTTATAAAAAGTAGTCTTGCAGAGGAGGACAAATTTTCTCAGGCAAAATATGATTTTGAGAGCATGATTACATGCTTGTAAAGTCATCATCAGAGTGACCAAAATAATGTGTAACGGTCTCGGATTCCAGGAAGAGGATAGAAGGATGATGCCCATCATCCCATGGGGTATATTTGATGGACATAACTATTATGATCATCTGATCAGTGTAAAATACCACCTGAAATGGATCAAGAGACATATCTAAGAGAGAGCGAGGAGAAGGATTTGTCGATTGAATAGATCGATAAGAAAATTCCACCGGAATTAAAGGTATTCAGTCACCATAACGAAGAAAATCATCAAATCTAGGTAATATCCACGGGTCATAAAACTCAGGGGTTTCGCCAAAATTGATCGAGATCATGTAAATCAATCCAACAAAAGGAGGAGGAACATCGAGTGGTGGAATGGGGAAGGTACCCATTAACAATGAATCCTTTAAAATATCCACATTGACATTCTCATAACCAGGATGTGTTTTTGAAATGAAAGGAATGCTACCAGTGTGTGAATCGAAACTAAAGAAGGTGAGCTGATGTATGGTAACAACTTTTCCATGGTGAGGGAAAGGTATCACATGAAAAATAGTAGAAACAACTGTGTGCATAGAATCAATCCAACTATGACTAAGTGGAAGGTTGTAATCAAGAGGTGCATCAAACACCTCAACCTCAACAGTAATCGCTTTGCCTTGTAATGAAATAGATAACGAAGGAAGAACACCATAAGGTTTAAATCTTATACCATTAAAAGATTTTAGAGTGTTGTGTGACTCGGTAAGGGAAGGAGAGCCAATGGCTTTCCAACAAGTAATGGACATGACATAAGTCGAAGCTCCTTCATCAACGATAGTTCGAAAAATGTTCTTATTTTCCAGAATGACTTGTATTTGAAATGCTAAGTGAGGAGGGAGCCTTGGAATGTGATCGTCCAAGTCAAATATTATCAAGTTTGTATTGGTAGGATCAATTCCACCAATAACCTTTAATAATGCATTATGTTGCATAGGAAAACTTTGAAGGACTTCGAGGGCCAACATTGTAGAAGGTGCCTATGCAAGATTGATACAACCCCCCTTCTCTCCTAGGGGTTGTGTGGCCTCCCGGTCAAGGATACTCAAAAAGTTGAGCCAAATTATCTCCTCGGAACCCTGCTAGCCCCCAAATTGATTTAACATAGGCCATTTATAACCTCAAGCATAGGTCATATGGAATCCACGGGCCCTTTTCTTACCGCTCTTTAAAATTTTAAAACTAACGGGCGGTAGCTCCTTCTGCTAGCCCCTCTCCACATGCCTATGACTCGGGGCTAAACCTCCTAAAGCGCTTCACAACTTTGGCTTCAGCTGGTTTGGAAACAACCACAACCTCTTTTTTTAACCCCGAACCATGAACGCACCTGGATGATCAACGATTCTCGCTTATCCGACAACCAATGACTGTGATCCGCTTTAGACTTCGGCAAAAAAAGTTGTTTTCTCCATGCAATTTCTTCAAAGATCTTTCTCCCGAACTTTCCTATCCGCTGCCACATATCATCCTTGCAGCCAACAACTAGGATTACTTCATGGATTGAAGACTTCAGCAATCCCCACTCTTCAAACACTTTCAAACCTCAGAATACTCGAGGTGCTTAAGGACTCCACGACTAACCTCCGTGCAACTCTCCTAGATATGACAGTCTGGAATGATCTCGCTTCCTCCTGAATAGATATTGCTCGTTAATTTATGAAATCTTAAAGGGATCCTCCCTATTGAAGTATTTTCACCCGCTATCTCTTCTGATCTTATTCCTCCTCGAACACTTTAACTCCTCAGAATGACTTCTTCGACACTTATCCGAATATCGACCCTGTGCACGCCTTGCAATAGGTCTTCCTCCACGACTTAGCTTCTTTGTGGGAAACTGTGAACACCTTGCACCATTCCTTACACGATGCAATTGATCCTCCTGAACAATACAACTCTGAGTGTGTTTTTCCTAGGCACATCTTGCAAGGTCTTCTGCACTTTTTGCAAATAAAGCTTCGAGTTATTCCTCCTGAGCTTCTGAGTAAAAAAGACTCTGTCGACGCACCCCTTGTGGAAAATATGCACACCTTGCATATAAATATCCACGATGTCTCTCCTGAGATTTTGAGTCGTAGAAGACTCTGTCAATGCACACCTTGCAGAAACTTATGCACTCCTTGCATACAAAAGCTTCACATTATCTCTTCTGAGCTTCTAAGTCGAAATAGACTAGGTCAACGCACACCTTGTAGACACTATTCACTCCTTGCACATGATCATAGAAGAGAAACAAATGAAACTTATCTAATATCTCACAGATTAATACATTCAAAAGTGTAATTCATGCATACATGAGAACAAGTAATAACAAAGAACATAATTTAAACAGAAATCCTACCATTCATTCAGATAAACACAATAACAACAACACCAAACACTTTGGATCAATCTTCTCTGTTATTTTCATTCAAATGATCTATACATGGCTACAACTATGATAAGATTCAATGACAATAACCTTCAACAATCTTCAACTAAATTGCAAAAATAACCTTCAACAACCTCATTTGGGCATACAATACATTTAATTATACAAAAGGGCTCATAGAGCTTTTCCCTCCGACTACCTTAGTGATATTATATCAAATTAAAATCTTTCAACTACTAAGGCTTTATTACAGTAATTTTTCGAGACAGACATATAAGAGTGAATGCTTTGAATCTATACTACTATTGCCTACATTAAAGGAAATACAATCCCCATCGATCTCACGCGATGGTTCAACCTCTAAGAATTAAAGAAGTTCTTTAATTTCAATCCTTTCAAGATATTTGAGTGATATGCCCTTATTAAATTCAAAATCATTTCAAAATGCACATTAGGGCACTAAGTTGTCCTCCATTTGCGTTTGGATGATGATGCTCCCGCATCATAATCCTCTAGACAAAAATTCATGGACTCCTATGCATGAGCTCCCGCACTAACTTTCCATTCTTCTAAATATCTTCTTAATTTACCCTAATGGAATATTCTTTTGGGTGTCCTTTCCACTTTACCAAATACTCAAAATAAGTTTTCCTTTGGGTCTTCTTACCAATCCTCTAATCTATGATATTCTCCATCTACGGCTTTTCTGCTACATGCATTTGCTTCTCCCACTATATCTCTTTTTGATCTTCTAACTCTTTGGTGTAATATTCCCTGTAAGGATACAGGTCTGAAATGTCGAATATGGGTGATATACCCACATCCTCTGGCATCTCTATCTCATAAGAATTGACATCAAATTTCCTTAGGATCTTACACGATCCTATATTTTTCATTTTCAATTTGTTATATATTCTCTTTTGGAACCTTTCCTTCTTGAGATGTGATATAACTTGATCTCCCACTTCAAATTGAAGTTCTCTTCTATGCTAATAAACTCTGTGTTTATATTCTCTACTGTTGTTCTGCAACTACTCTTTGATCTGATTATGAAGCTTCTGCATTTCTACAACAAAGTATTTTGCTCCAACACTTCTAAATTCATTCTTCTCCAAATCTCTCAGATCTGATACTCCTTTTGGATTCATTCCACACAGTATTTGGAACAGACTCTTCCCTGTACTCCTATTTGGTGAGTGATTGTATGCAAACTCTGTTTGTGATAGAATTTGATCCCACTAGCTATGATGTTCAGTGACCAAACTCCTCAGTAAATTTCCTAAACTATGATTTACCACCTCATCCTATCCATCTGTTTGAGGGTGATATGCTAAACTAAAGGACAATTCTGTCCCTATATTCTTCCACATTTTCCTCCAGAAATGACCAACAAATTTAGTGTCTCTTTCTCAAACAATACTCTTGGGCAACCCATGAAGTCTCACAACTTCCTTGAAAAACATATTTGCAATGTGTGTTGCATAATTAGTTTTCTGGCATAGGATAAAGTGTGCCATATTTGAGAATCTATCAACTACCAAGATATGGAATCACTTCCTGTTTGTTTCCTTGGCAATCCCAACATAAAATCCATGCTTATTACATCCCAAGGCCTATTTGGAATAGGCAATGGTTGATACAATCCAGTGTTCTATTTCTTTCCCTTTGCATACTTACAAATATTACATGTGTTTACAAAGTTCTTCACCTCTTCCCTCATACCTGGCCAATATTATGAACCGTTCAACTATGAAAATGTATTATCATGGACAAAATGTCCTACTAGACCTCAACTATGCTTTTCCTTTAGCAAATGATCTCTCATTGAGCACTTTGATATGCATAACTGGCTACCTTTGAACAATCCATCTTGAATTAGATACTCTCTCCATTGGATTCTGTCTCTAAGCATAGGATTTGCACATGCTTCATACGCCTCTTTAAAATCTAGATCATCACAATACATCTCCTTAAGGTGTTCAAACCCTAAGGTTTTCACTTGAAGTTCCTGTAGAATTAGACATCTCCTGCTCAATGCATCAACAACTTTGTTACCATTACCAGAAATATGTTTAATGACAAAAGTGAAATTTTTCATAAACTCTATCCACTTAGCATGTCTCTAATTTAACTTCTCCTATCTAGTTATGAATTGTAAAGCATGATTATCGCTATACAAAACAAACTCTTTTGGAACAAGTTAGTGCCTCCATTTCTTTAAGGCTTGAATTACTGCATAAAATTATTTATCATATGTGGAGTACTTCCTCTTGGTGTCATTCAACTTCTCACTAAAATATGCAACAATTTTATTGTCCTGGCTCAAGACTGCTCCAATTTCAACTCCACTAGCATCACATTGTACTTGAAACATATTCCCGAAACATGGCAAGACCAGAATTAGTAGTTCTGTTATCTTCTCCTTTAATATCCTGCAGCTTTTCTTAGCTTCTTATGTCCACTTAAAATACTTGTGTCTCTTCTTCACTATATCTAATATTGGTTCACAAAGACCACTAAAATTTCTAATGAACTTCCGATAGAAACTTGCTAATCCATGGAAGCTTTTCACCTTAAATATGCTCCTTGGTGATGATCATTCTATGATTGCTCTCACCTTCTCTAGATCCATCTTCAATTCATTTGAAGAGATTACAAAACCCAAGTAAATGAGTTCTATCTTCATAAAAGAGGATTTCTTCAGATTTATCGACAACTTCTCCTGCTGCAATCTTCTCATTGCTAATGTTAAGTGTCTCAAATTCTCTTCTTCAATTTTACTGAAGACTAATATATCATCCAGATATACAAGCATAGACTTACCAATAAAATCTTTTAATACCTCATTCATCAATATCATAAAAATACTTGGGGAATTTGTCAAGCTAGATGACATAACAAGCCACTCATACAACCCTTCATTTGTTGTGAAGGTTGTTTTCCACTCGTCACCTTCTCTCATCCTTATTTGGTGATATCCACTTTTCAGGTCTATCTTTGAAAAATAATTTGTTCCACTCAAACAATCCATTAATTCATCCATCCTTGGCAAAGGAAATCTGTACCTGATGGTGATTTTGTTTATGGCCCTTGAGTCTGTACACATTCTCCATCCTCCATCCTTCTCCGGACTCAACACAGTTGGTACTGCACATGGACTCAAGCGTTCTCTAACTAAACCCTTGTCCATCAAATCCTGGACTTGTTTCTTTACCTCCTAATTCTGTTGAGGTGTCAATCTGTATGATGCTTTGTTCGACAGACTTTCTCCTGGTATGAGATCAATGTGATGGCTGATACTCCTGATAGGTGGCAATGAGCTAGGTAACTCATCCACTACTATATCAACAAAATTATCTAACAACTCCTATATTTATTTAGGCAGATCATCCATAGAAATATTCGTAAGGATAACTTTGGGATTTCTCACCACAACAAATTGCATCTCTTGTCCCTTCTTGACTTCACTTAGGAGTTCATTCCCACTCATGAGAAGTATACTTGCGATGGCTTCTTACTTTACTTTCTTTTCCTCTATTGGAAGTAATAAGTGTGTCCTACCATTCTTCTCCAAAGTATAAGTATTTTTTCTCCCATCATGAATGAAAGTTCTGTCAAACTACCATGGTCTCCCCAACAAAACATGACATACATCCATGGGAATCACATCACAAAGAATCTCATCTCTATATCCTCCTATCTTAAATTAAACTACACATTGTTTAGTTATCGTTACCTGGTGTCCTTTTTGCAACCATGAGACTCTATATGGTCTCAGATGTGCAGTTGTATCCAGCTCCAATTTCTCCACCATCTCTGTGGATACTAAGTTATCAATGCTCCCACTGTCAATTATCACCTTTCATACCCTATCTTTAGTCTTGCAAGCAGTCCTAAACAAAATGTTCCTCTGCACTGGTTTTTCCATTTCTTTCTCTCTCTTCAAGAGAACCTTCCTCATCATCAAAGATCTCCCATATTTTGCACCTTCTTCTTCAACATTCTTCTTCTTCACTTCCAAAATGTGAGCTTCACCTCCTCCTTATTTATTTCTCTCAGGGAATTCCCAAGACACATGTCCTCTTTTTCCACATGCATAAAACTTCACCTCTCCTCCTCTGCCTCTTCCTCTTCCTCTTCCTCAAGGAAAATCATTCCTTCCACCATACTGTCTCCCTCAGGAACTTCCTCCTCTTTCTAAGTGACTGTGTGGTTTCTCAATCTCAACCTTGGGCTTCTATGCCTTGTCATGGACAATTCCCTACCTCTGTTTAGAATCCTTCCTCTACTTCGCTGAATCTACCTCCTGGCCAACTTCTCTTCTGCCTTCAACACAATATCATAAGCATGCTCCACTATTATTACTTCTATCATGATTATTTCATCCCGGATTTCATATCTCAGGCCATTTATATACCTGGAAACCTTTTCATGATCTTTCTCTCTTTGTCCAACCCTTATATTAAACTTATAGAACTCCTCTGTGTACTCTTTTACTGTCAATACTTTCTATCTCAGGCTATGCAACTTCCTAAACATATTTATCTAATAGTCTTGGGGTATGAATTTAGATTTCAAATTGGCTACCATTCTATCCCATCTCTTAATATTTTTCTTTCCTTTGCATCTCCTATCATCCTGTAGTTCATCCCACCATAGTGTTTCATGTCCCTTCAACCTGGTGACAACATGTTTCACCTTCTTCTCCTCATTGACGTCTTCATAGTTGAAGTACTTGTCCATTGATCTTATCCAATACAATAATTCTTCAACATCTAAATTTCCTTCATACACCGGGATGTCTATTTTTTCTCTAGCTCCCAATTTGACAACAACTTTCAACAAGCATTCTTCTGCAACATCCTCTACTACAACTTCTTCAACTTCCATTTATTCTCTCTCTGCATCACTAACGTCTCTAACATTAGGTTCTCTTCTTTTTGCTGTCTCTATAACATCTAATCTTGCACGAAGTTCTCTCATCTCCATTTCCACAACTCAATTTTCTATAGGTGGCTCTGCACGTCTTCTAGGCGACATTGTGCTAAACTTTTCTTCACACATAGAGCACAATTTGAGACTATGATACCACTTGATGCAACCCCCCTTCTCTCCTAGGGGTTGCGTGACCTCCCGGTCAAGGATCTTCAAAAAGATGAGCCGAATTAGCTCCCCGAGACCCTGCTATTCCCCAAATTGATTTAACACAGGCCCTTTATCACCTTAGGCACAGGTCATATGGAACCCGCATGCCATTTTATTAGTGCTCTTTAAAATTTAAAAACTGACGGGCGCTAGCCCCTTTTGCTATCCCCTCTCCACATGCAACCTCGGGCTATGAACTGGGGCTAAAAATCCTAAGGGGCTTCGCAACTTCAGCTTTGTCTGGTTTGGAAATAGCTTCAACCTTTTTTTAACCCCGAACCACGAACTAACCTAGATGATCGACGATTCTCGCTTATCCGATAGCCAACGGATGTGATCCGCTTCAGACTTTGACAGAAAACGTTGTTTTATCCACGCAATTTCTCTGAAGCTCTTTCTACCAAACTTGCTTATCCACTGCCATGTATCCTCCTTACAACCAATGACTAGGATTACTTCACGGATTGAAGACTTTGACGATCCCCTCTCTTCAAACACTTTCAAAACTCTGAATACTCAGAGTGCCTAAGGATTCCATGACTAACCTCCGTGAACCTCTCCCACATCTGATGGTATGGAATGATCCTGCTTCCTCCTGAACGAATCTTGCTCATTAATTTATGAAATCTTAAAGGGATCCTCCCTATTGAAGGATTTTCACCCACGATCTCTTCTGATCTTGTTCCTCCTCGAACACTTTAACTCCTCAGAATGACTTCTTCGACACTTAGCCGAATATCGATCCTATGCATGACTTGCAATAGGTCTTCCTCCATGACTTATATTCTTTGTGGGTGGTTGTGCACACCTTGAACCATTCCTTACACGACTCAATTTCTCCCCCTGAATAATACAACTCTAAGTGTGTTTTGCCTACGCACACCTTGCGAGGTCTTCTTCACTCTTTTCAAATAAAGCTTAAAGTTATTCCTCCCGAGCTCCTGAGTCAAAAAGACTCTGTCGATGCACCCCTTATGGACAATATGCACACCTTTCATAAAAATCTCCGCGATGTCTCTCCTGAGCTTCTGAGTCGCAACAGACTCTATCAATGCACACCTTGTGGACACTTATGCACTCCTTTCATACAAAAGATTCATGTTATCTCTTCCGAGCTTCTGAGTCGAATAGACTCTGTCAACGCACACCTTGCGGATACTATGCACTCCTTGCACAGGCTCGTAGAAGAGAAACAATTGAAACTTATCTAATATCTCATAGATTCATACATTCAAAAGTGCAATTCATGCATACATGGAACAAGTAATAACATAGAACATAATTTAAATAGAAATCCTACCATTCATTCAAATAGACACAGTAACAACAACACCAGACACTTTGGATCAATCTTCTCTGTTATTTTCATTCAAATGTTATATACATGGCTACAACTCTAATAAGATTCAACAACAATGAACTTTAGCAGTCTTCAACTAAATTGCAACAATAACCTTCAACAACCTCATTTGGGAATACAATACATTTATTTATACAAAAGGGCTCATAGATATTTTCCCTCCGACTACCTTAGTGCTATCCTATCAAATTAAAAGATTTCAACTACTAAGGATTTATTAAAATAAATGTTCGAGACAGACAGATAAAAGTGAATGCTTCGAATATGTACTACTATTGCCTACATTAAAGGAAATACAATCCCCATCGATATCACGTGATGGTTCAACCTCTAAGCATTAAATAAGTTCTTTAATTTCAATTCTTTCAAGATATTTTCATGATATGCCATTCTTAAATTCAAAATCAATTCAAAATGCGCGTTAGGGTGCTAAGTTGTCCTCCACATTTGCTTGGATGACTATGCTCCTGCATCAAATATCTTCTACAATACTGTAGTTTTGAGTGGCACATGCATGGGGGTTAAATGATGACTTATGAACAACGCCCTTAGGAGGTGAATGAATCACTGTATCTAGACTCAGTCATTTGAAATGAAATCGTGACTTCAACCATCAAATTTTCCATTTGCAATGAATAACACAAACAACCATTCCAGAAAAAACACCATGAGTTTACACAGTTTCCAGCCTCAAGAAAACATAGACCAATACATTACCGAGACAACGCTCATTTCATAAATAGAGCAAGTTCATGGATGGGCGAAAAAAGCATACCTGTAACCAAATGACCTTAAAAATGTGAGCTTGGTCGAGCAGTTCCTTCCACGCCTGAATCCCAAAGCTTAACCACAACAAAAGTAAAATGAACAATAAACAAGCTAGGGTGACTCCCAATGGGAGAAGTATGGAGTGACGTACATTTAATACACATCGCTTCCATCCTCCCTCTCATTCAATTACGTAGCACACAACAACCAACCAACAATTAATCCATGCCATTAATCCATGCATCGAAACTTGCATACAATGCTTGCCAAATGCACCACCCGATCCATATTAAAAATTGCCAAAACATACTATAACATATATCACATGCACCTCATATAACTCAATAAAATCATATAGCCACTAACATTTCTAGTTATGACTAACATCAACCTTTTTAAATTTCAATTGCACATAGTATAGCATAACATAACATAGTTTCTTTTCTTGGATTTATTCCACATTGCTTTTGTCTCTTGTTATAACTAACACATGTCTTGTGCAGGTGTAACATGTGATGAGTCATGGCTACACTAGCAATTAATTCCAGTGAACATAATCCATTCATAACATGGATTTTAGATCTTAGAGTAACAAAAACAACACATAAAATCCATTATCCATTTGTCATTATGTCGCAAATAAAACCAATATTTCATCAATAATCATGTGGAACCCTGTAAACAATGTCGAAAAATAGCATAAATGTGTAATAAGAACCTTATATGATCCTCCAATATACAAGGGGGTCCCAACTACTAGTATTATATATCATTAACTTAGTTTAAATAATAGGCTTTAGCAATACTTTGAGGGCGAAATCCTTGTTGCGATTTTTATTGTCAAAAAACTGGTGACTTCACAGGGAAATGTGTTTCCAATAGATTAAGAACTTAGAACACATGGTTTAGCAGATCAAGAACAACATATCAAGAAGATATAACCAAAATTACTATGCAATAGGGGGAAGTGAGTGGATTTAATGGAAAAATGACCGGGAATTCAGGAATAACTCATGAAAAATGTTAAGTATGAGGGGGTTTATCTGTATACGCATAATCATTCAACCAGAACTTACTCTTACTTCAAGGAGAAAAATTTATGGACTTGCTCTTTTAATTCTCATATGGATGAAGAAATGGAAATCAAAAGCCGGGGATAACCAATTTCTTTATAAGACAACAATGAAAGAAGATAACAAATTCAAGTGTGATTTTAGGGGGAACATTGTAATAACTGTGTAAGCTTGATTGTTATTGACTAACAATATATTGCAGTAGTGTCACCGTGGCAGAACTGATCCAACATCTTATTTTTGACCAAAATCAACTAAAAGATGAAAAGCAATAAAAATCATGACATAAATAGGATTGAAAAATTAAAAACAACAGAAATCAAATGAAAGAATTTTCAAAAGCAACAAGAAAGCTATTAAAAAGGAAAGCAAAAATCAAACTATTATAAAAGAGGAAATGAATAACAGTGGAAAAATGAAAGCAGGACTAGATTACTAATATACAGAAAATCCAAATAGTGTTAAGACCTTTCAAGTTGGTTCCACGTAATGTTTCAAGTGAGAACCGTTAGTGCCATAGGAGAACAATCACTTCTATAAATATTTTAGAATGTAAGAGTTAGTACCTAGGAAAAAAGCGATCTTGAAAAGACCCAGCCATAATTTTTGAAACTTTGAGACAATTGATAGTCCTTTAGAGTACATGATTATATCATCAAGATAAACATGGATAACCTTATTGATCAAATCATGGAAAGTTATGTGTATAGATCTTTTAAAAGTGGTACTCGTAACAAATAAGCCATAAGACATATGTTCATAAGTCAAGGTATGACAATGAGTAATAAGGGTGGTTTTGTATGCATCTTCCCTTTTCATCTTGATTTGATTGTAACCAGAAAAAACAGTCAAGTAAGGGCATCCTCTATGACCTTACAACTTGTTGTAGAATCATTTCCATGTTAGGGAGAGGAAAGTGATATTTCATAATAGCCTCATTGCATGTGAGAAAATCAACGCAAAATATAATATGATCAGTGAATTTTTGAACACGAACCAATTTGGAAACCCATTCAGGGTACTTGTCCGGAAAGATAATCCTAGCCTTTAGGAGTTTTTCGAATTCCTTTCGAATAGTTGCTTCCAGTGCAGGGTTGATAGCAATTTGTTTTTTCCTAACTAGTTTTATGCCTTCTTTGATGAGGATGGCATGTTGTATAAGACCAGGATCAAAACCCAGAATATCCTCATAAGACCAAGCAAAAACATCTTGAAATTCCCCAAGTATCTTGGCAAACTTCATTTTCTCTTCATCAGAACATTGGGCACCTATTTTAACATTTTTTGGAGACTCGGCTGTCCCAATGTTCAAGGAGATGGTTTCACCCACCTTCCTTTTTGACTCCTCTTCTTTCTGCTTCTCTTTATTGCCTACATCACTCGATGAAAACAAACTCTCTAGAGGAGTCAAGCCTTTAGGAATCTTTTTATCCTCTATGGATATGATTTCCTTGGGATTATAAGGTTTATTTTGAATGAAATCACATATGCTCTCATCGCTAGGGAAGACCTGCCAAGATTCTATATTTTCAGGGATATGTGGACGATATAGAGATTAAAAAGTACAACCAGGTCTATGTGGTAGAAGTTTCTGATTAGGGGAGGCTGCAAAAACATCTAACTGACCAACCATTGAGTTCAATTCCCTCTTAACATGAGTGATGTTAAAAGATAATAGGTTCGAGATAAGTGCCCAAACAGTTTGGGTATATCGTTTCATCAACTTGCTGCTATGAGAGTATATCGTACGTACAAGGTTCACAACAAGCTTAGAATATCCAAAACATGAAAGGTGACCACAACCAAGATTATAAGAGTTTTCAATGCCTAATAATAATGCTTTGAATTCAATGACATTGTTTTTGCAATCAAAATCCAACATGTAAGAAAAGTTATAAATTTTCCCCACAAGAAAGTACAAGATTATGCCAGCTCCGTTACCTTCACTAGAGCATGAACCATAAAAGTGCATGTTCCACATACCATCATCCAAATCAATTTGTTCCAAGGGAATGTTATCTTCCTCAGTAAATATGGAATAAACCCCTAGGTCCTCTTCGATATAGTTCACATTAGGTTGTGGGACACTTTCTATGTAAAGTGAAATCCTTCCCTCTCTAAGGACTATAATGTTTTTACCATTCCGAGGAATGGATAAGTGTGTCCCGTTGAGTGAGAGGTATCCACCCATCAAATATTGCCAATCTCTTCCCGAGATGATTGAGTAATTTCTCACTGGAATGTCAATTACCTGAATGCTAAGGTTTGTCCTTATTTTAGGGTGTGCACACAAAACTAAGGTCACGCATTTAATCTCACCTATGGTTGTTTTTTGTAGACTATTATAAGAGAACATGCTCCTGCAATTTTCATTTGTACAAGACAAGTCTAGCTATTCCATAGTAATCTTCGACATCACACTTGGGCCCGAACTGCCATCAATGAGGCAACAATGAACGATTTTATCCATAATAGTTACAAAAATATAAGAAGGTTTTTTTTTATAGGGTATCTAAAGTTATGTACACCTACTTTATTTATAGACGAATCCTCTTCATTTACCTCTTCAGAGAGGTTGTATACAACGAAATATTTTCCTTCCATGAATTGTTTTAGATGCCTCTGTTGTTCAAGGACGAAAACCATGTCCAAAAGGGTTGCATATACTTTGATTTTGGCCAACTGATTCAGAATATTGTATTTGGAAGGAGGGAGAGGGGAGGTAATTCCTTGACTGTCATGAACTTTAGGAACATGAATAGTAGCAACTGGTGAGGATGAGCTCGAGATAGAAGAATTGCGGGGAGGATCATATTTTCCTTTGGGAGCATAGGATTTGTCCCTAGTATTGATGATCATGACATCTTATGGCTCTTCAACATCTAGGACAATGATGGTAGTTTCTTGTATTTTACCAAAGATATTATCTCTAGCACTCTTCCTTACCTCACATGTGGTTTCCTCGTGATGTTCCTCACAAAAGTTACACCAACTTCGAGGCATGATCTCTTTAGGATGAAAATTATTTTCAATTGGATTTATAAAGGGGGTTGCAGAAGAGGATGAAGCTCCAGGGGTGAGAGGGGAGACATTTCCCTTTCACTCATATGCTATCATATGATTATTCATATTTTGTACTAGCTTTAAGAGGGCGTACATGTCTGTCTGTTTAACTGATTCTCCCTGAGGAAGAGTTGTTCTTTCAAGCTATTCTTCATACTCTAAACAAGTATGTAGAGAGAAAATGAGGTTATCAATGGATTTTTCCTCAAGCCTATGATGATATGGGGAAGCTAATGCATTGTAGTAATGCATGAAAGTAGCTTGGTTATGAGGTTGAATGAGTTCAGGGATTTGATTGTATAACTTAGTGAAACACAAGTTGAAGGAGTTGATGGTCTCACCATTCTTATAGGTGATGTTATTGTACTCCAGTAACTGCTCAGCTGGGATTTTATAATGTTGATAAGTGGACTTGAACCAATAAACTAAATTCTCCCAAGTAGACAAAATCTTAGGAGGGAGGTCAAAGAAATCAGCCACAACCTTTCCTTCCAAGGAATTGACAAATAAGTGCATGCAAGTATCGTTGTCATTGGATCCTATGTTGTGACAAGCATTAGAAAATGCCACCAGGAATTCGTTTGTAGTGACAATGTTATTCCCTGAAAACCTAGGGAGATTCTCTTTGAATTTAGGAAGTGGACGAGTAGCAGGTGCTAGGTTAAGAGGAGAGGAAACATGCCACGGTGTGGTTGTGGTGTCTTCTTCAAACTGAAAAATCCCATACTTTTTAATGAATTTGGTGGGATTTGTGGTATATTGGACAGGGATATGGTGGCTATATAAGCTACCAATCACTAACGAAGTTGAATACTAAGAGGAGGAAGCACTTCCAGTTCCACCAAATCCACCACTAAATGCCATCTTGTGGATGATAGGTGAGGGAGAGAAAGACGAACTCGATGAATCAGACAAGGTTCTCCTTAGAGTAATTTGTTGGGTTGATAACACAACGTTCCTTCTTCCTATTTCAGCAATAGGATTAATTTCAGGTGATAAGCCTCATCTTATCCTAGAAACACGAGAGTCTAAGGACATGAAAGGAAGGCCAAAGATGAAGGAACAAGAAGGTTACTGCTGATTTCTAGGTTGTCTATGTATAGCTTCCCAATGTTCTTGGGCACTAATATCTCATTCAATTGATGCCCATGAATGATTAAGCTCAACCCAAGTATTGGCAGTGTCTAAAATGTTGTTAAAAAAATATTCAAAGCAATGTTGGTCTGATCTTGAAGACCAAGCTCAATATTGGGCTGCCTTGAAACATGTACAATCATTAAGAAATAAAACATTCAAAGAATCAATATCATAAAAATAGATGTTCTCGATGATAATCAAGCATAAAAATTAGCTAGAGAGATATTGGAAATCTCCCCAGTATGGTCGCCAAATAAATGTTGAGGAAAATATATGAAATGATCTTACTCAATCATTTTCAAATATTGCTTGGCTAAATCAAGATGGATGGGAATATCACCCTATGTTTATAGCCATTTTTTTTTTTATCTGAATTCACAAGTATTGTTTACAAGTGCTTAGGCTCTTTTTTTTTATAAATAAAATCTTGCTGATAAATTCAATATTTATTTGATTTTCTGAATATAACAGATGATGAAATGAATATAGAGAGACATCCCCAATGAAACATACAAAAG
>ML841383.1:22230-33203 GCA_009831015.1 Picea engelmannii | reverse complement strand
AAGGTGCGCACTATGTTTTTATTTTATTTGTTTTCGATTTGTTGTTTTATTTATTACGTTTTGTCTTTTTGTTTTATTACTTTTTTTTGTTTTTTAATATATATATTTATTGTTTATTTTAATATTGTATTTTGTTTTTATGTTGGGTGGGTATGCGTGAAGTTGGGGTGGGTAGAAACTTAGGATAGGTTGTATTTTGGGTTTTTATTTTATGTTTATTTTGTTTTGTTTTATTTTATGTTTTTTATATTTTGTTTTTTAATTTTTGTATTCAGCTTTTGTTTTATTTACATTTGTTTTTGTTTTAAAAGTTTTATATTTTGTTTTTTTAATTTTGTGTTTTAATTAATATTTCCTTTTTAATTCTTTTTAATTTAGATTTGTTTATTTTTTATTAATGTTTATTTTGACAAACTAACCTAAATATTAACAACTAACTCAATTATTAATCATTAATTAATTAATGATTAATTTATTATTAACCAGTCTAACATAAACCTAACTATACTAAACTTATTACTAACATTATTGACCTATTGATTTTATCCTAAGTTGGCTTATTGCAAATGTAGGGACGAAGATGGCGGGATAATGGAGGATGACGTCACGAGGTAGGAGCAATATGGTAGTAAGTTGGAAGGGTGGTAAGCAGTAAGTGGTCTGGAGCGGAGGAGGTCTGATGCAATGGATGGATGCCATGTTGGGACAGGGCCCACCGAAAAAACCGCCTCATTCCGGACCCCCCCCCCCCACCGTTAAAGGAAGAACGATCAAGGTGGTTCGGAATCGCCTGTAGACCATCCATCAGCACGCTGTCATGATGACCGTAGATCTGTGCATAGTTGTTAGTCACCATTCTGGACCCCCCACCGTTAAAAGTAGAACAGTCGAGGGGGTCCAGAATCCACTGTCAGCTGTTGATCTACGCGCCACTAGATCGACCGTCGATCTAAACGCGTTCTTTATTCTCTAGGCGTGAATGCATCAAAAACTTAGTCTTAGTGATTTTTGTGGGTTTTGTGCACTTCTTCCCTTTCTTTTGTCACCATGGGGTTAGGAAAAACCACTCAGCATAAAAAATCATGAATTTTCCTTTTCCTTTCCTTTCCTGGAAACTGATTTACAGAAATCAAATATTATTTGCAAGCCAAAATATACCCAGAGTGAAAAATTTCTAGTCACCAGATGATACTATGAATTATAGGGTTATAACAGTGGCTCCACCTAGGAATGGAAGCTCTTTTGGGAGGTGTCAAGAACCAGTTAACTCTGAATATGCAGACCAGTGCTTTATTCATTGGGCCAATCCCAAAATCTTATTCTGAAACTTGTACCTGTTTTGATCTTTGCAACTGAAAACCAAATCAAAATGAACACTACTGAAAAAGAGATGCTCAAAATGTTGAGCTTATTCACGCTCCCCTACCTACCCTATACTGCTGAAAATCATGCTAAATCAAATAATAAAAAAATTCCAATGAAGACAATCAAGTAGTTGTTGAGACCAGAGGACTGCTTGACTGCTTGTTAGCACATTCAAAAAGGCAACTTGACCTTTTGTCCATAGTTTCAAAACTGCAAAGTGTAATGGCCACTACCAAAAACATGATTGATATTTACAACAGAGACATTGACAATCCTGAAGAACAAAAGTAATGCTAGAGATAGATTGGGGATCCGCAGTGTAAAATTTCTCCATATAAATAGCCACTGGATCAAGATAAACTTGACCTATTACTGGATATTCAAATTTAACCAACTCAACTTCATGATCTGATGTTGTAGTTATGTTATTTGCATCCTCATGCACTTCCTGATATCGATGCAAATGTTCTGGTGGGTTCTGAAATGATACTTATACTGAACACATCCATGTAGTTGACTGCCTGATCATGTCAATATCATAACATCTTTTCAGCTCATGACTAGCGAATGAAGAATGATTTTGACCGCACAGGTCATCCAACCGATCAGCTATTGGATCCGGAAAAGACTGACAAGACTGCTACATTGATTCAAATGAAATTTCCTGACTTTTTATGTATTTATCCTTCAACACTTGTTCAAGAGTCTCCTTCAAAATTTGAAATGAATTATAATCTAATGGGATAGAATTACATTCCACTGTTTCAAATCTTGTTTTGAGCTCTGGACTTCCATCTGGACTTTGAAAATCAAGGGAAAATAGCGATTTTGATTTTGGGTCTAAAATAGATCCCATGTCATCAATGACATCCTCTACTGACTCATCATAAAAAAATTTGTATTCACTATTCACAACTTGCCTATAGTTTCTTTTCAGAAATTGAAAAGATGAGAAACATAAGGGCAAAGATTTTTCCCTTACTTTGAAAATTTTTGCATTTTCCTCATCGCTGTCATGATTGTTGGGCAAAGGCTGATTGTCATATTTGAGCTGTAATTGATCTTCTTCCTGCCAACAACATGCTATTGGTTGCTTTGAACAGTCAACATCTATTTCAGCCTCATGATCGTCATCATACTGACCACACTTGGGTAGATTATGCCAGTAAGAAAAATCATCAAACATGCACATCATATCAGCTGATGGCTCTTCAACAAGATGAGTTGGAACTTCATCTTCAACTGTATTGTGAATTGAATACATGAAAGAATCATTATCCAAACCATGGTACCAAGGGTGAGCTGCAAAATGTTTGGGAACTGTGACCTTTTCTTTCTCTGAAATCAATGGAACATGATGTCTTTGGATAGTAAGCTCATCTTTCCTGCTGATCCTCTGCATCATCTCTTCCATGGCTCTGGCCAAAATGTCCAGTTTAGCTTTTGATGAATTCAACTACTCCTTTTCTTTGTTCTTTACCTTTGACCTTTTGATCAACAAGTTGGCCTCCACATCAAATGCAATGTTCTACATTTCTTCAAGTGTTGCAGTGCTCCTTTCTCTTAATTGGAATTCCATCTCAGGATTGAAGGCATCTGGGAAATGCAAGTGGGCTGATCTTGGGGGTGGCCTTATATCAACAGGAATTGCATGATATACCTTATTGAACCTTGCTGAAAAATGTTGTATTGTTTCCCCTGGATATCTTTTCAAATGGTCATACTCTTATAGGATGAGAAAGACATTTCTCATGATCACCCATCGATCTTGGAAAACTTGGACAAACTGATGGAAATTGTTAATGCTTGTAGCTGGGAGTTTTTAAAACCAGTTCTTGACTTTACCTCCCAATGATAGGGAAAACATTCTGATGTAGACATCATCATATTCTACCTCAAAGAGGTCAATAAAATCCTCAAGACTTTGGATATGCTTTTCAGCAGTAATATTGACATTCTCTCCATCAAACATGGGTAGATTATTGGCGTAATTTGCATGGAAGTCATGGAGGATAGGAGGAAAATCTAGGGGCTTGTATTTTTCTGGGATTTTGGCAGGTATAGGAGGTGAAGCAAGAGGCTTACAACCATCTGGAGCTCTAGCAAGAGTAGGAGATAAAGCATGAGGCTTATGTCTCACTAGGACTTCTACAGGTGCATATGGGATGTGCACATGTGTATGAGTATGTACATAATCTACAATTGGGGATCTGATCTCTTGAGGCTCATCAATCAATAGGTGGTCAATGTAATCTTTAGCAATATACTTTTGATCAGGCTTAGAATAAGATAGAACATAATTACAAAAAAAAACAAAGATGTCTTGAATGTAATTTGAGCTTGAGTACCTGGTATTTCTAGGCTGCTTGGCCATGCTTTAGGTTCTTCCTCTAGTGGAGTCTTTGAGTTGGCACTGTCTGGAGCTGATTGGAGTCACCAGGTCAATGATCTCAGCCTTCTTGTTTCTGGTCACTGTCCACCATCAGTGATCAGATCTGGAGCTTTGAAGTGTACTACTGGAGAAAGTTCCCCAGTACGGTCGCCATTCTGTTAGCACTCTGTAATTTGCCCAAGGCTATGGAGGCAGTCACAGAGGAAACATCAAAACCACTTCGAGTCAAGGATCTAGCCCTCCAAGACTCAGAGAGGGATCGCTCTATCAAAATTATCTTTGTTAGAGATTTGATCTTAGGCTAGCTATGCATAATAGGATATGTTCTTGGAGTTTTCTGGTTGAGACAACAAAAGAAGACCATTGGGCTATGGGATCTGTGACAAGTTTGAAATTAAACACAGGTCTATAAGGTATTTCCACAGGGCAAGGTGATGCAGACGTTGGATCCTTTAGAAATAAAATGATGTAGAAAAGGAATAGACGAGATAATCAACTACAACAAAAAAGCATTCAAGAATTTCTTCATTGTAGTATCAGAGGGAAAACATTTAGATTTTTAAAAGCTTGACACAGAGTATAGTGGATAAATTCTATGCTAAATCTCCTTTTAAAAATCAGAAAGGGAATAGCATAATGATAACTGAGAAAGATCACATTCAACGAAGAGAGGAAACTTCACCAACATTAACACACAGGAATCCTGTGCAAAAGTCCATTTATTTCTAGTTTCATTTATGCCCAATATGGTCGCCACTATGTTATCGCTCTGTAAATTACCAGAGGTTGTCAGAGTAGAAGAAATTTACAAGAGGTAACTTTATCCAACCACTTCGAAACTAGAATCTATCCCTACTAGCTTCAGAGAGGGATCTCTCTGTATGATTTAGATATGTTTTAACTTTAAGATATTAGGCTAGTTAAATAAAATAAGATTGAAAAGGTTTGTTGTTGTTTTTGTTAAGTTGGTTGAAAAGAGCTTACGCTTCCATTGGGCTATGGGGTTTGTATTATAAAGATAGAAATCTAAACAGAAACTAAAAGATTCTTTTCACAGGGCAAGATAATGCATTCATTGGATTCTTTAGCAATAAAGTGATGAATAACAAAAAATATGAGAATATCAATTAAAGTAAAGAAGCATTTAAGAATTTCTTCATTGTAATATCACAAAGATAAACATTAAGATCTTTCAAATTTGTGAACAGGGTATACAAAGATAAATCCTGCAACATGCGTTACTTTAAAAGATTAGATTAGAAAACAATATGACAACTGAGAGAGAAAAACATTTAACATAGAAAAGAATAACATCACCAATGAACAACATGCGAGAATCCTGTGAAACTGGGCATTCATGATAACGAAGCCATCTTACTTACTCAAGAAGAGCAAGAACTTTTCCTTCTTTCTCAAACAGAGGTGAGTGAGGAATCCGAAGAGACCGAACAACAAGAATTTGAAAATGCCATTATGGAGGTACACAGGTAGTATAATCTGCGAAGTAAAAAGACAGACGAAAGTTCCCCAAAAAAGGTAATTGAAACAAAGAAAACAGTCGAAACCAAGAAATCCCCTGATCCTTCTACCAAGAATATCCTTGAGAAAGGTAATGCTGAAGTTCTAGCAAAAATAAACCCTACCATTTTACAAAGACCAACACAGACTGAGGTTTCATCAACCAACCGACCAAGTAGTTCTGCTCAGAAGACTATGGTGGACAAATCAAAATTTCTGAGCCAAAGCAAAGAATCTACCCCTTTCAGCCTCGAAGGGGAATTAGCCAAGGTGAAAATTCCCATTCCCCTTTCCGAGTTGATGAGTAAGGACGCTTACTGATCATAGGTGATCAAAGCGCTGAGCATTAAACTTGATATAGGCACGAAGGCCTTAACCGTTGGATCGATGAATCATTTGGACACGGTAAATCTCACTAATGATCAACATGAACTCCTATTTGGCCCTGAAGTTGATATTCAGATTGACACTGGCGCTGTCGCTCATTTTTACATCAGCCTTAATATACACGACCTAATTCTTCACAATGCTATGTTAGATTCAGGTGCTTCCCATAACCTGATGCTAGAGATGGAAAAACTGGGACTCGAGGTCACCAGAACTTACAAGGATTTACACTCTTTTGACTCTAACAAAGCCAGATGTATCCAGTTGATCAAGGACTTATGTATCACCCTAGTTCAGATTCCAACAAAAAACATGGTTATGGATGTTGTGGTTGCGAACATTCCCCCGAAATATGGTATGTTGCTGTCCAGGTCTTGGGGGGCCAAGTTGAAAAGCACGTTGTAGTTGGATATGTCATATGCCACCATCCTAGTATTCAGACAACAGAGAAGACTGTACATAGAGACGCTGATGAAATATATGGTCAGTAGCCAGGAAAAACCACATAACTATCCTCTATACTCTGCACACTCTGATCTAGATTCCTTCATCCTATATAACGACAATGACAGAGGAGAACAAATCGCTCAGTTGAAAGAAGATACATTTGACTTGAATGAAGGCCAAGAAATCACTGAGGCAAAAGGGAAGAAACTCGTAATAAGTGAAGAATTGCCAGCAGATTTCCGGAGCATGGATTTTAATGGAGTTGTGAGCAAAGAAGGAGTTGGAGCGGGAGTTTGGTTGCACAATCACAAATCTAGGTATTCGGAAAACCATTCTTACAAACTAAATTTTCAATGCACTAAAAACATAACCGAATACGATGCTTTGATGCTCGGCCTGAAGATACTAAAGAAAGTTGGTGCCAAACAAATCATGGTAAGAGGCGATTCTAAATTAATTATCAAAAAAATTAAAGGTGAGTATGAAGCAAAACATCCTAGACTTAGAGCTTATAGAAATGTTGTTTTAGACGCCCTTAAATGCTTCACTGAAGTTGATTTGCAAGTGATGCCTAGGGGACATAATATTTTAGCAGATGGGTTAGCTACGTCAGCAGCTACATGCAAGATACCTTTTCATTCCACTCGCCCATACACAGTGGAGGTGAAGTGTAGACCGACTGTCCCAGACAACATCAGATACTGGTAGGTATTTGGGAACGATGATCATATTGAATATTTTCTACAATGTAAAAATGATTTTGAGTGTACAAACATAGACTTAGAAAATGATGATGAAAATGTGAATAAATCTATTTTTGGAAATGATAGTGTAAATAAAATATATTCAAGAGAGATAGGTGAAGATGAGATAGAGTTTAATGTTTTGAATTTAAAGAGTAATGTTTTTCCTAGGGGTTTAGTTCCGTTAGAAGACTTATTTGATTTTAATGATGTAGCTAAAAAACCTAAAATTGAAGCCAGTGGGAAAGAGGTTGAAGACGTTAACATAGGGACAGAAGAGAAACCCAGGATAGTAAAACTTTCCAAATCCTTACCCCCTGAGAAGAAACTCAAATACATTGAACTTTTCAAGGAATATTCGGACGTGTTTGCTTGGGGTTACGAAGATTTGAAATCTTATGACACAAGCATCATACAACATAGGATCCCGATAAAAGAAGATAAAAAACATTTTAGATAGAAACTTAGGAGAATCAATCCCAAGTTAATTCCCCTAATAGAAAAAGAAATCAAAAAGATGTATGATGCTAAAATCATAGTTCCCTTATGATTTTCCAAATGGGTTTCAAACCTAGTCCCAACCCGAAATAAATCTGGGGAAATCAGGCTTTGCATTGATTTCTGAAACCTGAACAAGGTTTCCCTAAAAGACAACTACCCATTGCCAAACATGGACCACATATTACAAAAGGTAGTTGGATCCAACCGAATCTCCTTATTGGATGGTTTCTCAGGCTATAACCAGGTTCTCGTTCACCCAGATGACCAAGAGAAAACAACCTTCACAACACCTTGGGGTACCTTCATGTACGTGAAAATGCCTTTTGGGTTGATGAACGCTGGGGCCACTTTCCAAAGAGCAATGGACATCACTTTTGTGGAAGAACTTGGAAAATTTATTGTCATTTATCTGGACGATGTAACTGTTTATTCCCAATCCGATGACGAGCACTTAAGACATCTCAAACGAGTGTTTGAGAAATGCAGGAAATTTGGGATTTCTATGAATCCTAAGAAAAGCCTTTTCGGATTAGAGGAAGGAAAATTTTTGGGGCACATAATCTCTAAGGATGGTATTAAGATAGATCCTAGTAGAATAGAAGCCATTCAGAAACTGGAACACCCAAGGAATATTAAAGAGTTACAATCTTTCATTGGAAACGTAAACTTTCTGAGAAGATTCATACCTAACCTGGTTGAGCTTCTCAGGAACATCACCAACATGTTAAAAAAGGACACAAAAATAAAATGGGACTCTGAATCCAAGCAGTCTTTTGAACAAGTTAAACATGCACTCACACAGGCTCCAGTCTTGATCATTCCTAATTTCACCAAGGATTTTTACCTTTTCTCTTTCACTTCTGAACATACCATTGCAGCAATATTACTACAGAAAAACAACGAAGGGTATGAACAACCCATAACCTTTTTCAGTAAATCTTTAAGATATGCTGCTTTGAATTATAAAATAATGGAGAAATAAAATTTTTCCCTGGTAAAAGCCATAAAGGATTTTAGAGTGTACATTCTCCATTCCCACACCATCGCATACGTTCTGAATGCAGTAGTAAAGGACATTTTAACCTAGGACAATCCAGATGACAAAAGAGGAAAATGGATTGCTATTATTCTAGAGTATGACATAGAGATTAAGCCTACTAAACTGATTAAAGGTCAAGGTCTAGAAAAGTTAATGGCTGAATCCAATTTCCATGCTCTTGATATTAATTTCTTAGCTGCAGTAGATGAACAGGGAGAGCAGGCGACTCCAAGCATGAAAGAGGTATTTCTGAACTCTCCATGGTACACGGACCTGATATTTGTTTTGCATAACTTACAAGCTCCCCCTGGTCTGACCAAAACTAAAGCTAGGTTTTTGAAATTAAAAGCGTTAAAATTTTGCATTCTGGAAGACAATCTATATTGGAAGGATCTTGGAGGTATTTTGTTAAATTGTATGTTAAAGGATGAAGCTAACAAAGTATTGCAGGATTTTCATGCAAGAGACTGTGGTGGTCATCTGAGTTGGAAGACCATAGCTAATAAAATTCTCAGAGCTGGGTTCTATTGGCCTACACTATTTGCCGATGTGCATCAGAAAGTGACTTCGTGTCATAAATGTTAGGTGTTCGAGGGAAAAAGGAAACTCCTTCCTTTACCCCTGAAACCAATCTCCGTTGAAGCTCCTTTCCAGCAATGGGGATTAGAATTTATCGGAGAAATACATCCTCCCTCTTCAGGCCAATACAGGTGGATTCTTACTGCTACGGACTATTTCACAAAATGGATCGAAGTTGTACCAAGTAGGAAAGCCATTGATTCTGTCATTATTAAATTTCTAGAAAATAATATCTTGTCTCGTTTTGGTTGTCCTAGAAAGATTATAACTGACAATGCAACTGCTTTTCGATCTAAGAAGCTCATAGATTTTTGCAACTAGTACCATATTGGTTTGGGGCATTCTACAACCTATTACCCTCAGGGAAACGGGCTCGCGGAGTCGTCCAATAAAACCTTGGTGAACATTATTAAGAAGACGTTGCAAGAAAACAAAAAGTCATGGCATAACAAGCTAGTTTTCGCACTGTGGGCTGACAGACTGACCACCAAGAGGTCAATTGGTATGTCCCCATATCAGTTGGTCTATGGCACTGAAGCGGTTTTTTCTACCTCCTTAGGGGTTCCTGTCACATAACTTCTACAAGAGATGCAAGCCGAGTCGAATGACTCCCAAAGAAGGATAAACTAGATGATCCATTTACAACAGTCTAGAGAAGAAGTATACAACAAAACTCAGGTTGTCCAAGAGAGCATTAAAAAGATATTCGACAAAAGAACTAAAGAAGATGACTTTGAGCTAGGTGACCTGGTTCTGAGATGGGATGCCTGAAATGAAGATAAGGGGACGTATGTAAAATTCAACAACCTATGGAAGGGACCTTACATAATTCACACATTCAGAGGAAATAATGCTTTCTTGCTCAATAACAACGATGGGACCAATCTGCCAGGAGGACCTGTGAATGGCAGAATGATGAAGCACTTTTCACCTCCTCAGTAGGGACCTTTTGGTCACGACTTTCCATTGTAGAAATCATTTAATTTTGCTTACAAGGTTTGAGTGAATAAATTGAATCAGATGGTTGAAGCCCATGGAGAAGGCCCTAAGCCACTGAACATTGTCATCAATTTTTTCAAAAATAAAACAAATCATACAATAAAGGCAACTGTGGAGAAAGTTTTTCAGAACACCATAAAACATGATTCTTGGAACTTCACAAGGAGAGTACCATCCCCAGGTGGAGCCGCTGTTATAACCCTATAATTTATAGGATCAACTGGTGACTGAATTTTTTTATCCTTCTATTGTTTTGGTTGTCAAATGATTTTTCATTATGCAAATAATTTGAGAAAAAGAAAAGAAAGAAAAAGAAAAAGAAAAGAAAGAAAAAGAATAAAAGAGGGCATAAAAGAAATTGGATAAAGCCCCATGCAATAACAATGACTTGGTTCATACAATTTAAACATGTCCAAGTCCTTTAAATTGATGTTGATAGGAGTAGTGAATAAACTTGGCTAAACTGTTTAATCTTAGCCAAGCGAATTAGGTTAGTGAATAAATTTGACCAAACTGCCTAATCTTGGTCAAATAACCCTAGGATAGAGTAATTTCTTAGTCCAACAGTTTAGTCTGGGCTAAATGTCATAGGAAATTAGGTTGGAGCATAGGGTAGTTTTATTTATTTCAATAAAACAAGCATGATGATCAATATTGAACCATATCTTTGATGTTTTAAAAGGTTTGATGTCTAACCCCCATGGTGATATAAACAGAGAAAGTTTGGGAAAATCCACATAATGCACTTATCCTAAGTTTCGGAGAAAATATAACTTTGCGCTCACAGGGTAAAAACAACGCATAAATGAACGGTTGAAGAGCAGGTGCCCAGATCTACGGTTAACAAGTCTTTCTAGACCCCCCCGACCGTTCTACCTTTAACAGTCGGGGGGGGGTCCAGAATCATGTATAAAGAAGGTGCACATCTCAACGGCTGAGGCACCAATGCATAGATCCACGGTCAAGATTGAATTCTGGACCGCCCCAACCGTTCTTCTTTTAA
>ML841383.1:0-22141 GCA_009831015.1 Picea engelmannii | reverse complement strand
GGGGGGGTTCAGAATGTAGTGTTTTCTCTGGCGGGCCCCCTTCTCTACGTGGCAGAGATCCATTGGTCCAAACTCACACTGCTTACCATTTTTTGACATACCCCCATCACCCGATGGCATCATTCTCCACTTGTTCCCCTAGAGGTCACGTCTCATTACCCTGTTAGTCCATTCCCCCTGTTCACCCGTTACAAGTCCCTTCACCATGGTCAAGTCCCAATCAACTCCCTCCACATCACTCAGTCGTATTTGTCATTCATTGTCACCTGCCATCTCACGCTCCAAATGACTAGTTGACAATTTATTATAGGCTAACCTATTCATTAGCCTACTGAGCTGTCTCCCACACCCAATGGGTATCCATTTGCTCAAAACTACCTTCACCCTTCATTCCCCCATCATTTACCCTGTCGCCGAACCAGAGAGTATTTTTCCCCATTTTCCTCTCCGTTTCAGTTAGTTGTCCAAAGCCACAGTCGTCCCCGCTAACTTTTTGTTTTACTTGCAGATATTTTGATAGTGATGGTGCCAAAATTAAAGAAAGCAGAAGCCGAGGAAAATCCTTTCCTACTGCCTCCTGTCGATCTCGACAGGATTCATTTGGCCAATAAAGATCATTTAATCATAGATACCAGATGCGAATTCGACTTCGCAGATTTATAGTCATGGCTAAAGGACATTTTCTTGGACTAGAGTGATGAAATTGGACTCTGGGAATCAAACCTTCCCCTGTATATTTTCCTCCAGGTTCACCATTTCCCCAAATTTTCCCTCAAATGCCAGGCCCACTACATTTCCGATCAGAGAGCCATAATATCTTCATCAGGAGAAAATATGTTTTTTATTACACCTGAAGCCATTGATCAAATGATGCAGATACCCAGAGCTGAATCCTCCTCCCCTTTCAATCTTGAAGTCATCACAAAAATATACCAGAAACTATATTTCCCCCAAAGAGCTCAGATTTTTGAGCTTTTTCTCCCACAGGCCGCTCATCTCCCCAAGACAAATCCCCCGTATCCTTCCTCCCTGTTCTCAGTGAAGGGAAACTAGGTCAAATCGTCACTCTATGCTCTACTAGGGTATTTTTTGGATCAATGGGTAGATGAACCCATATTGGGTTTTCTGTCCATTTTCTCCATCGATGAGAGACCCACCACTCAGTTCAACTACAGTACTTTCCTGGCGGACAATATTCATGAAGAGTTCTCAAATTTCACCACAGAGGGCATGTTCCAGTATTCCTCAATACTGGCTTACATGTTCACTTTCTTTCAAGCAGACAAATTCTCCTTCTTAATGCAGAAGATGGACAAAGATGGAAGGCCGCAGGCGGTAACATCTTGGACTTCACTACTCAGGCAAAATTCTACAGAATTCAGTTTCAAATAGTTTATCGAGCAATTTTACCATCCAGTGGTGAGCATGCTCAGTGGCAGACCCGAACCAAGAATAAACAAGGATATTCAGAGGATCTTACACCTCTCAGATCTTTCTAAAACTGGCGATTGGTATCTTTACCAAAACCACACTAAGATCAGGGTTTATGGATGCGAGTTGGCTCCATACAGACTGCCCAAGTACCTACCCGTGAGGATATTGTCTCTGGAGTACATAAGGAAAATGATTAACTCAGATGACATACATTTCATGTCTCTGAAAAAGAAGCAACAACTTAGAATCAAAGGGCAAATAGGACCTTTCATCTACAATAGCCGAGGCACCGGAGAGGAAGCAGACAGATTGCTAAAAGAAATGAAGTTGCAGGTCAGTTTCATATGGCACTATGACCCATGCGGGATAATTTCAGAGATGAGGATTAAAAATACAAACATTCCATATGTTCATACACCCAAGCCTGAGATAGAAAAATTCGCGAATTAAACACAATGGGAGACGAACACTCTGGTTGAAATAGAATAGAAGGACCTTTCGGTCACTGTCTCACAGACGAATAAACCACAGGTTCCTAAGGAGAAAATACCCAGGAAGGATACCTCACCTTCCATCACATAAGTCTCGGTTGAAGATTTCCAACTACACACCAAAAGGCCAAAAACCAGTCATGCACCTGAGATGGCTGGTGAAAAGGGAAGCCAATCCACTGCAACTATGAAGGATGATCGGTCACTTCTTGGCACAAGAAACAAACAAATCATGTCTACATTTTTTTCCAATAAACCCACGGATACTCCACCAGTCAACTAGCCGAGCAAAATAGGACCAAAATTGAGTGTTTTTGAGAAGTATGATATGATCAAAAAGAAAAATCAGACGTTGACCAGCAATACTTATGCTCAATTATGGAAGCAAACATCAATTGCACAACACAGACTGTTGTCTGAATTCGATATTGAGAAGGGTAGAATGCACATGGCGTTTCTGCAAGCACAAGTGCCAGATCCGAAATAAATCACCGATTACAAAAGGGAAACATTCGAATTTCAGACTAAAGATGTGCATCCTGCTGATCAAATGGATATACACAGGCAAACTGGAGAAATGGTTTTCTCCACATTGGAAAATGCTTCTATTGCTGCCTCTAAGTTACAGGTATCTATGAGCAATGTCCAGACATAGCTACAATTAGAAAAGATATCATCCTTTGCAAAGGATAACATAATTAAGACGTTGGAAGAACTGGTCCTTAAGATCGGGTATGATCCCTCGAATGTGAAAGCAGTCGAGGATATTCTTAAAAAGAAAAATGTCGATATAACATGTCTGAGGAAACAGTTGAAACTTCCACCAACAGAAGATTCACAGGAAAAGGAGATAGCTGAGACAAAAGGGGAAAAGGATGAGATGCTGAAGCTGATCATGGAGAAGAATGTGCAGTTGAAGGAGATGGAAGCAGAATTGGAAAAACTATTGAAATAGAAGTAAAAATCAAAGCCTATGGATGTCATTCCGTTGAGTGCAATTCCTGTCACAGGAGTAAGCACAACATCTGCAGCAGAAATTCCCTCAGCAACTCCACTGACAGCTTTGGAGAAGACAGTAGAACTGGAAAAATCCATGGAAGAGATGAATTTGCAAGAGACAGAGATTAGCAGACTTAAAAAGGAGGTTGAGAACCTTGAGGAACTCAAGTCTTCTTACCAAGCCAACTACTCCAAGGAGAAACAAAAATCATACAAGCTCAAACAGGAATTGCAGCAGCTTCAAAAGAAAACAGTGGCAGGCAAAACACTTGCTGAGGTCAAGGAAAATGTCTGGATGGATATCACCAAATCCATAAATGAAATATGGTCTATGGTACAAATCATGTTCGAGCAGAACGAACTGGTGCAAAGAAGCAAGCAAGCAATTGAAAAGATAAGAGGAGAATTGGGAGAGATGCCCACAGAAGCCACTGAGATCATTAAATTCTTGAATTCAAAAACCAGAGAAGAGTTAGAGGAGTTGAAAATTGAAGATAGGACATAAACCATCCTCGAGGTCAAGAGGGTCCTGACCAAGAGAGGATTGATGATACAATTGGAGAAAAAGGTTTAGGCTATGGACATAGGAGTGCAAAGATCTTTTAGCAAAATTGAAGCTCTGCAGAAGAAAGGCCTCCTTGGCTTAAGGGTTATAACTGACAAGCTAATGAAACTGTCTGATTATAAAAAGAAACTAGCCACCGTGGCTAAAGATAGTTCAGAATTCTCTGGAATATAGGGCAATATCACAGGCAAGGCATTCTTAGAAGCTTTCCAGTTAAACATCAACATACAACACGAGATCCAATACATTTTCATCATTTGCCAAAAGATGGATGAAGTATACCGAATATTTCTCAAAGTCAGCGTTCCTAGTAACCTTCGATGGGAAGAGTTTTGCAATATGGTCAAGTAAGAGCTGAGGTGTCCAAGCCTAGTCAGCGATCCAGTCAAATGAGGTCGTGGAGAGGTCTCACCAACAATTTACCCTAGAAATCAGCATGAAGTTTCAACACATCATCAAACAGTTCCTGAATTTTTGTATTTTGTTGAGTTAGTTAGCTAAATTTAGAACTGCCACATCCTGATCTTTAATAACAGGATCATATGTAATTTTTGATTATAAATACTTCAAAATTTGAAGTACCGAGGGTTGATCTTTACACCCTATAAGCTAGAAAGACTGTAAATTTTTGTCAAGAGGTACTCTGCTCACTCTGATCTAGATTCCTTCATCCTGTATAATGACGACGATATGGGAGAATGAATCGCTCAGCTGGAAGAAGATACATTTGACCCGAACGAAGACCAAGAAATCACCGAGGCAAAATGGAAGAAACTCGTAATAAGTGAAGAACTTCCTGCATATTTCTGGAGCATGGATTTTGATGGAGATGTAAGCAAAGAAGGAGCTGGACAGAGAGTTTGGTTGCACAATAAAAAATCTAGGTATTCGAAAAACCATTCTTACAAACTGAATCTTCAATGCACTAACAACATAGTCGAGTACAAAGCTTTGATGCTCGGCATGAAACTACTAAAGAAGGTTGGTGCCAAACAAATCATGGTAAGAGGCGATTCTGAATTAATTATCAAACAAATTAAAGGTGAGTATGCAACAAAACATCCCAAACTTAGAGCTTATAGAAATATTGTTTTGGATTCCCTTAAATGTTTCATTGAAGTTGATTTGCAGGTGATGCCTAGGGGTCAGAATATTTTAGCAGATGGGTTAGCTACGTCAGCAGCTACATGCAAGATACCATTCCACTCACCCATACATGATGGAGGTGAAGTGCAGACCGACTATCCCGAAAAACATCAAATACTAGCAGGTATTTGGGAACGATGACCAAATTGAAGATTTTCTACAATGTAAAAATGATTTTGAGTGTACAAACATAGACTTAGAAAATGATGATGAAAATGTGAATAAATCCAATTTTGGAAATGACAGTGTAAATAAAGTAGATTCAGAAGAGTTAGGTGAAGATGAGATAGAGTTGGATGTTTTGCATTTAAAGAGTAATGTTTTTCCTAGGGGTTTAGTTCCGTTAGAAGACTTATTTGATTTTAATGATGTAGCTAAAAAACCTAAAATTGAAGCCAGTGGGAAAGAGGTTGAAGATGTTAACATAGGGACAGAAGAGAAACCCAGGATAGTAAAACTTTCCAAATCCTTACCCCCTGAGTAGAAACTCAAATAAATGGAAATTTTCAAGGAATATTCAGACGTGTTTGCTTGGGGTTACAAAGATTTGAAGTCTTATGACACAAGCATCATACAACATAGGATCCCAATAAAAGAAGATCAAAAACCTTTCAGACATAAACTTAGGAGAATCAATCCCAAGTTACTTCCCCTAATAGAAAAAGAAATAAAAAATATGTATGATGCTAAAATCAAAGTTCCCTTACGATTTTCCAAATTGGTTTCAAATCTGGTCCCAACCCGAAAGAAATCTGGGGAAATCAGGGTTTGCATTGATTTCTGAAACCTGAATAAGGTTTCCCTAAAAGACAACTACCCATTGCCAAAAATGGACCACATATTACAAAAGGTAGTTGGATCCAGTCGAATCTCCTTACTAGATGGTTTCTCAGGCTATAACCAGGTTCTCGTTCAGCCAGATGACCAAGAGAAAACAACCTTCACAACACCTTGGGGTACCTTCATGTATGTGAAAATGCCTTTCAGGTTGATGAACGTTGGGGCCACTTTCCAAAGAGCAATGGACATCACTTTTGTGGAAGAACTTGGAAAATTTATTGTCATTTATCTTTACGACGTAAATGCTTATTCCCAATCCGATGACAAGCACTTAAGACATCTCAAACGAGTGTTTGAGAAATGAAGAAAATTTGGGATTTCTCTGAATCCTAAGAAAAGCCTTTTCGGATTAGAGGAAGGAAAACTGTTGGGGCACATAATCTCTAAGGATGGTATTAATATAGATCCCAACAGAATAGAAGCCCTTCAGAAACTGGAACACCCAAGGAATATTAAAGAGTTACAATCTTTCATTGGAAAAATAAACTTTCTAAGAAGATTCATACCTAACCTCGCTGAGCTTCTCAGAAACATCACCAACATGATAAAAAAGGACACAAAATTAAAATGGGACTCTGAATCCAAGCAGTATTTTGAACAAGTTAAACATGCACTCACTCAGGCTCCAGTCTTGATCAATCCTAATTTCACCAAAGATTTTTACCTTTTTTCTTTCTCTTTTGAACATGCCATTGCAACAATATTACTACAGAAAAACAACGAAGGGTATGAACAACCCATAGCCTTTTTCAGTAAATCTTTAAGAGATGCTGCTTTGAATTATAAAATAATGGAGAAACAAGCTTTTGCCCTGGTAAAATCCATAAAGGATTTTAGATTATATATTCTCCATTCCCACACCATCGCATACGTTCCAAACGCAGTAGTAAAGGACATTTTAACCCAAGACAATCCAGATGACATCAGAGGAAAATGGATTGCTATCATTCTAGAGTATGACATAGAGATTAAGTCTACTAAACTGATTAAAGTTCAAGGACTAGCAAAGTTAATGGCTGAATCCAATTTCCATGCTCTTGATAATAATTTCTTCACTGCAGTAGATGAATAGGGAGAGAAGGCGACTCTAAGCGTGAAAGAGGTATTTCTGAACTCTCCATGGTACGCAGACCTGATATTTGTTTTGCATAACTTACAAGCTCCCCCTGGTCTGACAAAAACTAAAGCTAGGTTTTTGAAATTGAAAGCATTAAAATTTTGCACTCTAGAAGGAAATCTCTATTGGAAGGATCCTGGAGGTATTTTGTTGAATTGTCTATTAAAGGATGAAGTTGACTCAGTATTGTAGGATTTTCATGTAGGAGACTGTGGCGGTCATCTGAGTTGGAAGACCACAACTAATAAAATTCTCAGAGTTGGGTTCTATTGGCCTACACTATTCGTTGATGTGCATCAGAAAGTGACTTCGTGTCATAAATGTCAGGTGTTCGAGGGCAAAAGGAAACTCCTTCCTTTTCCCCTGAAACCAATCTCTATTGAACTCCTTTCCAGCAATGGGGATTAGACTTTATCGAAGAAATACATCCTACCTCTTTGAGCCAGCACAGGTGGATTCTCTTTGCTACAAACTATTTCACAAAATGGATCGAATCTGTACCAAGCAGGCAAGCTACTGATTCTGTCATTATTAAATTTATAGAAAATAATATCTTGTCTCATTTTGGTTGTCCTAGAAATATTATAACTGACAATGCAGCTGCTTTTCGATCTAAGAAGCTCATAGATTTTTGCAACCAGTACCATATTGGTTTGGGGTATTCCACAACCTATTACCCTCAGGGAAATGGGTTGGCAGAGTCATCCAATAAAACCCTGGTGAACATTATTAAGAAGACATTGTAAGAAAACAAAAAGTCATGGCATAACAAGCTAGTTTGTGCACTATGGGCCGACAGACTGACCACCAAGAGGTCAATCGGTATGTCTCCATATCAATTGGTCTATGGCACTAAATCGGTTTTTCCTACCTCCTTAGGGGTTCCTGTCATGAAACTGCTGCAAGAGATGCAAGCCGAGCTGAACGACTCCCAAAGAAGGATAAACTAGATGATCCATTTGCAACAGTATAGAGAAGAAGTATACAACAAAACTCAGGTTGTCTAGGAGAGTATTAAAAAGATATTCGACAAAATAACTAAAGAAGATGACTTTGAGCTAGGTGACCTGGTTCTGAGATGGGATGCCCGAAATGAAGATAAGGGGAAGCATGGTAAATTCGACAGTTTATGGAAGGGACCTTACATAATTCGCGCATTCAGAGGGAATAATGCTTTCCTGCTCAACAACAATGAAGGGACCAATTTGCCAGGATGACCTGTGAATGGAAGAATGCTGAAGCACTATTCACCTCCTGAGTAGGGAATTTCAGTCTCAACTTTCCATTGTACAAATCATTTCATTTTGCTTACAAGTTTTTGAGTGAATAACTTTGATCAGATGGTTGAAGCTCGTAGAGAAGGCCCTAAGCCACTGAACATTATCATCAAATTTTAAAAAATAAAACAAATCAAACAACAAAGGCTACTGTGAATACTTTTTTTCAGAACATCAGGAAGCAGGATTCTTGGCACTTTACAGGGAGAGTACCATCCCCAGGTGGAGCTGCTGTTATAACCCTATAATTTATAGGATCAACTGATGACTGAAATGTTATCATTTTAGTGTCTTGTTTGTCAAATGATTTTCCATTCTGCAAATAATTTGAGAAAAAGAAAAGAAAAAGAAAAAGAAAAGAAAAGAAAAAGAAAAAGAAAAAGAAAAGAAAGAAAAAAGAAAAGAAAAAGAAAAAGAATAAAAGAGGGCATAGAAGAAATTGGATAAAGCCCCATGCAATAACAATGACTTGGTTCATACAGTTTAAACATGGCCAAGTCCTTTAAATTGATGTTGATAGGAGTAGTGAATAAGCTTGGATAAACTGTTTAATCTTAGCCAAGTGATTTAGGTTAGCTAGTGAATAAATTTGACCAAACTGCCTAATCTTGGTCAAATAACCCAGGATAGAGTAATTTCTTAGTCCAACAGTTTAATCTGGGCTAATTTTCATAGGTGATTAGGTTAGAACATAGGGTAGTTTGGTTTATCTCAATAAAATAGGCATGATGATCGATGTTGAACCATATCTTTGAGGTTTAAAGGTTTGATGTCTAACCCCCATGGTGATGAAAACAGGGAAAATTTGGGAAAACCCACATGATGCACTTATCCTAAGTTTTCGAGAAAATATCATTTTGCACTCATAGATTAAAGATAGCGCACAGATGAATGGATGAGATGTTGTCGCTCAGGTCTATGATTGACAAGCTTTTCCGGACCCCCCCGAATGTTCTACCTTTAACGGNAATGCTTAGATTCACGGCTAAGATTGAATTCTAGACCCCCCTGACCATTCTTCTTTTAACGGTGCGGGGGGGTCTAGAATGTTGTTTAAACATCGCGTACAAATCTAAGATCCAGGAGTAGGCACACTGATGGACGACTGATGGTAGTTTTCAGACCCCCCGACCAATCTGTTTTTAATGGAGGGGGGGGGTCTGGAATGGAATTTTTTTCTGGTAGGCCTCTTTCCTCTACGTGGCAGGAATCCATCGGTTCAGACTCCCACCGCTTACCACGGTCTAACATACCCTGTCACCCCATGACATCATCTTCCCCATTTTCCCCTAAAGATCACATCTCATTACTTTGTCTATCCTTTCACCCTGTTACAAGTCCCTTCACCATGGTCAAGTCCCAATCAACTCCCTCCACGTCACTCAGTCATATTTTTCATTCATTGTCACCTGAAATCTTACACTCCAAATGACCCGTTGGCAATTTATTACAAGCTAACCTATCCGTTAGCCTGCTGAGCTGTCTCCCATGCCCAACAGGTATCCGTTTTCTTAAAACTACCTTCACCCTTCATTCCCCCATCATTTACCCTGTCGCCGCACCAGAGAGTATTTTTCCCCATTTCCTCTCCGTTTCAGTCAGTTGTCCAAAGCCACCGTCATCCCCACTAACTTTTTGTTTTACTTGTAGGTATTTTGATAGTGATGGAGCCAAAATTAAAGAAAGTAGAAGTCGAGGAAAATCCTTTCCTACCGCCTCCTGTCGATCTCGACGGGATTCATTTAGCCAATAAAGATCATTTAATCACATATACCAGATGCAAATTCGACTTTGCAGATTTACAGTCGTGGCTAAAGGACATTTTCTTGGACTAGAGTGATGAAATTGGACTCTGGGAATCAAATCTTCCCCTGTATCTTTTCCCCCCAGGTTCACCATTTCCCCAAATTCGCCCTCAAATGCTAGGTCCACTACATTCCCGACCAGAGAGCCATAGTATCTTCATCAGGAGAAAATCTATTTTTTATTAAACCTAAAGCCATTGATCAGATGATGCAGATACCAAGAGCTGAATCCTCCTCCCCTTTCAATCTTGAAGTCATCGCAAAACTATACCAGAAACTGTCATTCCCCCAAAGAGCTCATATTTTCGAGCTTTTTCTCCCACAGGCCGCTCAACTCCCCAAGACAAATCATCCGTATCCTTCCTCACTGTTCTCAGTGAAGGGAAACTAGGTCATATCGTCGCTCTATGCTCTGTTGGGGTATTTTTCAGATCAATGGGTGGATGAACCCATATTGGGTTTTCTATCCATTTTCTCCAACGATGAGAGACCGACCACTCAGTTTGACTACAATACTTACGTGGCGGACAATATTCATGAACAATTCTCAAATTTCACCATAGAGGGCATGTTCTGGTATTCCTCAATACTGGCTTACATGTTCACTTTCTTTCAAGCGGAAAAATTCTCCTTCTCAATGCAGAAGATGGACAAAGATGGAAGGCCACAGGCAGTAACAACTTGGACTTCACTACTCAGGAACAATTCTACAGAATTCAGTTTCAAACAGTTTATCGAGTAGTTTTACCATCTAGTGGTGAGCATGCTCAGTGGCTGACCTGAGCCAAGAATAAACGAGGAGATTCAGAGGATCTTACACCTCTCATATCTTGCTAGAACTGGAGATTGGTATCTTTACCAAAACCACACTGAGATCCGAGTTTATGGATGCGAGTTGGCTCCATAGAGACTGCCCAAGTACCTACCCGTGAGGATATTTGCTTTGGAGTACATAAGGAAAATGATTAACTCAGATGACATACATTTCGTGTCTCTGAAAAATAAGCAACAACTTAGAATCAAAGGGAAAATAAGATCTTTCATCTGCAATAGTCGAGGTGCTGGAGAGGAAGCAGACAGATTGCTAAAATAAATGAAGTTGTAGGTCAGTTTCATATGGCACTATGACCCATGCGGGATAATTTCAGAGATGAGGATTAAAAATAAAAACATTCCATATGTTCGTACACCCAATCCTGAGATAGAAAAATTCACGAATCAAACAGAATGGGAGAAGAACACCCTGGTTGAAATAGAACAGTAGGACCCTTCGTTCACTGTCTCACAGATGACTACACCACAGGTTCCCAAGGAAAAAAGACCCAGGAAGGATACCTCACCTTCCGTCACTGAAGTCTCGGTTGAAGATTTCCAATTGCACACCAAAAGGCCAAAAACCAGTCATGTACTTGACACGGCTGGTGAAAAGGGAGGCCAATCCACTGCAACTACGAAGGATGATCGGTCACTTCTTGGCACAAGTAGCAAACAAATCACGTCTACAGTTTTTTCCAAGAAACCCATAGATACTCCACCAGTCAACCAGCTGAGCAAAATAGGACCAAAATTGAGTGTTTTTGAGAAGTATGATATGATAAAAAATAAAAATCAGACGCTAACCAACAGTACTTATGCTTAGTTATGGAAGCAAACATCAACTGCATAACACAGATTGTTGTCTTCATTCGACACTGAGAAGGGTAGAATGCACATGGCATTTCTGCAAGCACATGTGCCAAACCCGAAAGTAATCACTGATTACAAAAGGGCAACATTCGAATTTCAGACTAAAGATGTGCATCCTGCTGATCAAATGGATCTGCACAGGCAAACTGGAGAAACGGTTTTCTCCACGTTGGCAAATTATTCTACTGTTGCCTCTAAGTTACAGGTATCTCTGAGCAATGTCCAGACACAACTGAAATTAGAAAATATATCATCCTTTGCAAAGGATAACATAATTAAGACGTTGGAAGAACTGGTCCTTAAGATTAGGTATGATCCCTCGAATGTGAAAGCAGTCGATGAGATGCTTAAAAAGAAAAATGCCAATATAGAATCTCTGAGGAAACAGTTGAAACTTCCACCAACAGAAGATTCACATGCAATGGAGATAGCTGAGACAGAAGGGGAAAAGGATGAGATGCTGAAGTTGATCATGGAGCAGAATGCACAGTTGAAGGAGATGGAAGCAGAATTGGAAAAACTATTGAAAGAGAAGGAACAATCAAAGTCCATGTAGGTCATTCCATTGAGCACAGTTCCACTCACAGGAGTAAGCACAACATATGCAGCAGAAATTCCCTTAGCAACTCCACTGACAACTCTGGAGAAGACAGTAGAATTGGAAAAATCCATGGAGGAGATGAATTTGCAAGAGACAGAGATTAGAAAACTTAAAAAGAAGGTTGAGAACCTTTAGGAACTCAAGTCTTCTTACCAAGCCAACTACTCCAAGGAGAAACAAACATCAGACAAGCTCAAACAGAAATTGCAACAACTTCAAAAGAAAATAGTGGCAGGCAAAACACTCGCTGAGGTCAAGGAAAATGTCTGGATGGATATCACAAAATCCATAAATGAAATATGGCCTATGGTACAAATCATGTTCAAGCAGAACAAACTGGTGCAAAGAAGCAAGCAGGCGATTGAAAAGATAAGAGGATAATTGGGAGAGATGCCCGTAGAAGCCACTGAGATCATTAAATTCCTAAATTCAAAAACCAGAGAAGAGTTAGAGGAATTGAAAATTGAAGATAGGATAGAAACCATCCTCGAGGTCAAGAGGGTCTTGACTAAAAGAGGGTTGATGGTACAACTAGAGGAAAAAGTTCAGGCCATGGACATAGGAGTACAAAGATTTTTCAGCAAAATTGAAGCTCTGCAGAAGAAAGGCCTCCCTGGCTTAAGGGCTATAAATGATAAGTTAATGACACTTTCTGATTATAAAAAGAAATTAGCCACTGTGGCTAAAGATAGTTCAAAATTCTTAGGAATACAGGGCAGTATCACAGGCAAGGCATTCTTAGAAGCTTTCCAATCAGACATCAACGTACACCACGAGATCCAGTACATTTTCATCATCAAACCAAATTTTTCCAAGTATACAGATATGGATGAAGTATAGCAAAGATTGCTCAAAGTCAACATTCCCAGTAACCTTCAATGGGAAGAGCTATGCAATATGATCAAGTAGGAGATGAGGTGTCCAAGCCCAGTCAACTATCCAGTCGGACGAGGTTGTACAGAGGACTCACCAATGGCTTACCCCAAAATCAACATGAAAATTTCAACACATCACCAAACAATTCCTAAATTTTTGTATCTTGTTGAGTTAGTTAGCTAAATTTAAATTTCCACGTCCTGATCTTTAATGACAATATCGTATGTAATTTTTGATTATAAATACTTCAAACTTTGAAGTACCGAGGGTTGATCTTTACGCCTTGTAATCCAGAAAGACTGTAACTTTTATCAAGAGATCTTCCAGTAATATAAAGAGACGTTTCACAAGATTCTCGTGTGTTATTCATGGGTGATGTTTTCTTTTCTACGTTAAATGTTTTTCTTTCTTAGTTGTCATATTGTTTTCTAATCTAATCTTTTAAGGTAGCACATGTTGTAGGATTTATCTTTGTATACCCTATTTCCGGCTTTGAAAGATCTTAATGTTTATCTTTCTGATATTAAAATGAAGAAATTATTAATTGCTTCTTTACTTTAATTGATATTCTCACCTTTTCTGCTATTCATCATTTTACTACTAAAGAATCCAATGAATGCATTATCTTTCCCTGTGAAAAGAATCTTTTAGTTTCTGTTTAGATTTCTATCTTTATAATACAGACCCCATAGCCCAATGGAGGCATAAACTCTTTTCAGCCAACTTAACAAAAAAAACAACAAACCTTTTCAATCTTATTTTTTTTAAGTAGCCTAATATCTTAAAGTTAAAACATAGCTAAATCATACAGAGAGATCCCTCTCTGAAGCTGGTAGGTCTAGATTCCAGTTTCAAAGTGGTTGGATAAAGTTACCTCTTGTAAATTTCTTCTACTCTGACAACCTCTGGGAATTTACAGAGCGATAACAACCATATTTCCTTCAACATAAATTCCATGTGTATCAAGTGGAACTACGGCTTGACCAACTATCTTGCTCAAAGTAGATCGAAAGTCATCTTGTTCAATTCTGGCAAGCTATGGGAGAAAATAAGAGTGATGATGCATATCATCCCAAGGTTTGTCGGAACCATTCATGGCTTTGATGATAGCTTCATCCGAGGGAAAAGTATCATCAAGGAAGTCATGTGAACAAGACAACTAAGTGGACCACATAGGCTTAATAACAAGATCCTCCTCATCCTTCGGCGAGGTAATAGGATTGGGATCGACAGAAGAGTCAAGAACAACTTGATACACAATCTCCGTTGCCGATAGTGGCATGGACATTCTAGCATGCGAATGACGTTCAAAAGATGAAGTCGAGGAAGGTAGGGTCCAAGGATAGTTAAAATAGGAAGTGCGGAAAGGGATGGACCTCTCTGACGAAATGGGCCTACAGGACATGGTGTTAACATGGTGAATCGGTGCCATGAAATCGAAGGTACCCATAAGGGATGAATACATTACAACACCGATATTCTTAGTTTTTGGATAAGAATTGTCGACCACAGGGATCGATGGTCCAAGGGATAGCATACACAAAGGATACCTAGTCGATCGCCATGTTCTTCCCATCATGAGGAAAATAAAGAGTATGGAAGACAAATGATATGACAACAATCATAGCATAATTCCAATTGCATCCTAGTAATAAGTTATAATTGAGGGGTTCATCAACCACCTTGACATCCACCTCTACCGTCTTCCCACCTAACTAGACCGGAAAGGTAGGAATAATTCTGTGAGGGCAGAAGGAACGACCTTCAAAAGTAGTCAACATGGTCGACGATTGAGAAAGAGTCGGAGAGCCGAGAGATTTCCAACAGATCAGGGACATCACACATGTAGCAGTGCCTTCATAAAAAACCACACGTTTGATGGTATACTTCGAGTAACCCACGTGGATTTGGAATGCCACATGGTAAGGCAAGAGAGGCTTCACATCCGTGACATAAAATTTGATAAATTTAGAGCCATTGGGGTCTAGAGCTCCTAATGCAGATAACAAGGCATTCCTATGTGAAGGAAACATCTAGAGTACCTCTAGAGCTGACATCGCACAAGGGGTTTGACCTAGATCCTCAACAATAGAGTAATGCTGGGTGGCTCTAGCATTTGGATTGTGGATAGAGTGCTTGAGTAATCCTTTCAGAATACGAGGTGGTGGTTCTAGTTTTTCGATCTGTAAAGGCATATTTGGAGGAGGAGGAGGAGATTCTAGACCAGGTATATCCTGTGAGGAACTATAATCGCGAGACTGGGTGGCTACATGAACCTGATAATTGACCATATTGATACACAAATGGTCACCATCTTGTGACGGTGATTTTTGACTCTCACCGACCATATTTTTGGCATTTTAGGAGATCGAGGCCAAGTACTGGTTATGTGGGAAAATATTATTCAGCACGACGACCAACATAGATAATAGCCTCACAAATTCCACAAGTTTGGGGCATAAATGAGTAAGGTGACCATCTGTAGAAATTTTATAGGGAAATTTCACCTTACACTTTTCTCTCTTGAACTCTCCAAAATTATTATTCATCTTATCATTATTACCATTGTCCTTGGGTTTATTATTATTTTTCCCACCCTTACAATTATTATTACATCCTTTCTTCTTATTCCCACCTGGTTGCTGGTTACCATTCGGGCCAATTGACGATTGCACAGAATGTACATCCACCAACTGAGTAGGATTGGAAGACACAAAAAAATATGTCCCTCCTGCAAACTGGTTTAGAGACAACTATTTCAAATGGCTTATCACCGAGTCTGCGGATTTCACATTTACGGAGCCTACAATTACATCGACATGAGGTCTGGGATTTTTTCTAGGGTCATAGGTTGAAATTGGTGCATCCGGAAGAATGTGGTATGACATCCCAGACTGAGCATATATAATATATAATTGTTGGGCTTTGAATATTGCTTCTTCCTCAGATGTAACCCTAAATTAGAAAGATCCTTCGATAAAGGAGGCTGCAAAGACTTAAGGAACCATTCTAAAAGAAAGGTTGGGGGTATCTAGGTCTTAATCAACCTCTTTTTTCTACGCCACTCCTATATATGATCCGAGATATGAGTGGATGTGTCCTGGCATAAAGTCGAAAGAAGTTCTAGGTCAACATCGTAATGAGCCGACAATTGGAAGTGGTTAAGGAAGACTAACACCATCTGACTAAAGGTCCCATATTCCCCCCTAGGTAGCTCGATATATCATTTCGCAGCAACCCCAATAATGGTGCGTTGAAATAATCTTAACCAAATGGAATCATCATTAAGGGAATTCGAAGAGCACCATCAGTGAAAGGTGGTGACGTGATCACCAAGATCCTTTCCATTCTTACCTTCGAATTTCAGAATGCCCGAAGGAAGCTTGGTGGGGATGGGAGGCCATGTAGGATCATGACACATAGGGTTGTTCATCAACTTAGACAAGTATAGCAAGTTAAGCATGGACAAAAAAGGGAGATGGGGTTGCGACATTTGGCCCCAAGCTCCCTAGAAAGATTGTGTTTTGGGAACTGCATCCCATCCAGGGTTCTGGTAAGAACCATGGCCTTGTCTGGAATTGTAAGACCCTCTTCCAGGATGATTCATAAGAGGTTGGTTGGGCATCATTCCAGTAGGAATGTTTTTATGGGGGTTATAAAAGTTCCCCCCAACCGGAGTGGCTCTGGGTTGGGGGTTTCCCAAGGTGTGAAATTGACCTCCTTTGAGTGTGAATCCTTAGGATAGAGGTGGATTCGTCATGCCAACCATGTTGGTCGGAATCGACATTGAGGAGGTGAGGGTATAGGATAAAACTTGAATTGAGGCTTGTCCGCCAGGTTGGTTGCTCCACCCAAAAGAAAGAGGATTAGACTTGGGGTTAAAAGAGGGAATGCCTCCCATAGTAGGAGTCGTTTGAGGGATCTGAGTGCCACCAAACGAGAATGGAGTATAAGTAGGAGTAGTGCCCCTAAGTCCAATGCTAGCATTAGGGCCAACAACTGGGATGGTGTTTGAAAAATGTGAAGTAAAATTCAACATACCATAGGAAAAAAGACTAGAGGCCATAGGGATGGACTGAACATTATAGCCTGGTGAGTGACCAAGAGGCCCAAATGGGCTTGTGGTAATAGGTTGAGAATTCACTATATGATGGGAATTCATTGATGATAGGTGCCTCCTGCACTACAACCATTGTGGTTGCAGGAGTCAAAGGGGTGCCATTAAATATAATAGGTGTGGGAGTCGAAGGGCTCCCAGTATTCTGATGACTCAGTTCAATACTCATCCTTGTAGAATCACAATTCTGAAAAGTGGAGGTGTGTGTACCATGTCTAATAACTCTACATGTTTTAGAAGGAAAAGACTCAAAATCCGGTGGTAAATGTAACAAGTGGCGAGACCGGTGGGGAAGCTGGTCCGACTGCATGATGACTCAAGATATAAAAAAAAATCCTAAGGCCAACTAGTAATCAAAGAGAACACCAAAAATAATCAAATGACCAATATGCACACAAACGGGGTAAAGTGGCTGAAAGGAGCCTCCCTCCCTAAAGAAGGTATGTCTCATCCAAGAGGGGCCTGAGACTCCCTGCTAAACATCAGAGGTAACATAATCAGTTATAAGGGCCCTCGTGGGCTTAACACCTAGTCGGTCAGATACCGTCGGAGAGGTAATCACCCATAAAGGGTGTGTGTTGTCCGACCCTTATTTGACCCAGGGTACCTACATAATAATCCATGCAAGTAACCTATGTGGCACCTAAGTCAAGCAACTAAGAAACCAATGTATAATTGATGCACAAACGAGCAGTCGTATGTCAGGTCCACCATATGGGAAGGGTAGCAAAGACCGAAACCTTGAAAGTACCACCTCTCACGGAGGTAAGGGTACTAGAAAGATCCCCAAATACGAATAGATCCCTAGAAATATCGCTGATGCTAAGAAGGTATTGGGGGGATATCCCTTCAACCAGCCTTGCACAACCTCGTGATTAATTCCGGTGTAAGCAGAGCCTCCTGATATTACCGATTATACAATTGATTTATCCACTCCCTTAGTCAGACACATATGTTGATTTAATAGCCTTGGAGAAGTTTACTCACAAAATCCTATTCCAAGGCACTAAATCCTAAGCTAGTTTGTGCACCCTAGAAAATAAAATCGTTACTAAACAATTTTAAATTATAGTGTTAATTTTAATGGCCATTCTTAGTAAAAAAAGGTGCGATAGTGAAACTCATAATGTTATGACTTAGCAAGTAAAGTAAATATGAATACAATGCAAAGTCCAAACTTCAATTTTCAATGAATGATATGCTTCCTAAAACAATGCAATTTTCAATTTCAACTCTGCAATTCTGAAATAAAAATGCAATCTTTCTTTACATGCACTAAGCTAAATGGCAAAGACTCAAAATATCAAAATGCCAATCAATTTAAAATGCCTAATATTTTTGTATTTTCAATATAAAAAAATGAAAATGCATGGACTGAACAACAACTTGATATATAAATATTCTACTGTGTATAGAAAGAGACAACTCAAGTAGGATACCAAGGAGAAAAACACCCAGCCCAATGTACAAGGACAATCAAAATGAAAATATGATGAGAAAGACTCTGCCCAAAAAATCAACCCAAGACATGTTTCCTATCATCCCAAAGACATTTAACAGACACTACAGAGACCCAAGAAGACTTAACAATCATCAAAACCTACCTAACAACCACCAAAACCAACAAACAAGCATAAGAGGTTGATGTACATGAATTTTCAAGGAAACAACATGTATGTACACAGATTGCATAAGGACAACACACATATATACGATATTGTCAAGAAAAAACCCGCGTACAAGTGTTAAAACACTGCCAGGCTAAGGAGAAGGCTAAAAGACTCAGACCCAGAGTGAACAGAGGTTGTCAGGCAATGATATGACAAGAAACACAATATGTACAAGATAAATCTAAGGAGAAAAACACTCCAAACCCCGAAAAAAGAAGATTCAATCCCCAATATGGTCACCAATTCTGTTATGAGGAGAATCTCTCTATGGCCAAGGGTAAACCACAACAGATGAAAATGAGTGTAGAAATCAACTCTATTCTCAAGTATGCCATATAAAAAAATATGCTAGCAAGACAAGATAAAAGTCCTACCTCGTCCAGATGTTCGATGAAGTCCACCGTTGAGCACTTGACCTAAAGAAATATACCTGCAACTAGTTCTCAGCGACCAAGAAAAGTAAGCATATGGTGATAATATATGATGTTATCACATTCAATAACATAATCCATTAATATACATAAAAAATACACCCATGGAATAATAATTCAAATATTTGCAAGATATCAATTAGACGAGAAAAGAGTATTTCTATTAATATATGATCAATAGAAGTGAAAAAGTTACAGACTTCCGTGTCGGCACGGTTTAGAACCGAGAAACTAAGTTCCTTCCAGCTGGGCCTCCACCAAAGGCAAGCTCATGTAAGAGAGACAATAGAGTTCTCACTCAATAAGTGAAAATCTTGGGGTCTGAACACTGTGTTCTGACTCAAAGGACAAAGGGATGTAGACTCAATGTGAAGTGAATAATTCCTCCAGAGTAACTTTTCTCTAAAAGTTGAATTCTTTCTCCTCTTTTCCATAGCTCGGAATTGGCCCATTTATAGCCTTCAAATGGAAATGAAGGGCCGAGTCAGAATGTTTCCAGTATATGGAAGGCCAAGGATCATTGATCTCCTGTCGTGACATGGAAACCCGACACCATTTTTTTTTATTTTTGGGCACAAATCCCGATGTACGCGGGTTGTAATGGTGCAACCTGCGTATAGACATGCTGTATAGTAGGCAAGGTACGTATATGTGGAAAAACATTATTTTAATCTCTGGGATTTGCAAAAAGGGATGAAAAGTCTCCATAGGGAAATGGAAAAAGGCCCTCTGTGCAAGATTGCATAGGGTGAGGAAAATATTGCTATAACAATTGAGTAATGCGAACCAATAATACAGATTCATGCGATTTCATTTCCATGTATTAGATTTTCAATAAAATAAATCCAATTGTTAAAGAAATTGCAAGAATCACAAAAAGGGAATAATTCGAAAAAGAAAAGACATACATGCAATTTATATGATATGGCCAGGAACCTAATTAAGATTTATTCAATCGAAAATATCAATGTCTAGCAATATATCATTTCTCATTTGTATCTTGCTTATGTATATATTTGATTTCTGAGAAGAGCATGAATATTAGCTTGTTTTCATTTAATTTTAATTTTATGTTTGTATTAATAACAAAATCTCTGAATAAATAATAACTACAAAAACATAGATTTTGTAGTTCTTTTGGAAATATTTATACGTTATTAATATATTTTTATTTAATGTGTATAGGTGTTAAAGGATGTTATATAGTCTAATATTGTGGGATCCCATGAACATATGAGGTTGAAGATCATTTCAATAAGATTTGGAAACAATTTAGAATTCTCTAGATGTATAGGCGAAATCAAAACAAACTAATAAATTTCAGTTCATTTTTTGAGCAAATCATGTCGAATTTAAAAAAAAAAAGACATGGGTTTTTCTCAGAATGGACCAAATTAGTTGACAATTGAATATTTTCCCCCCAAAATGAGCAATTTGAGAGGTATCTTCGGTCCATTGGAAGGAATTTTTCCAGGTTGCGCCCATTCACCAATTGGAGCTAGACTGTTGCTTCATGATATAAATATATGAGCAGATTCAGACTTCAAGGAGGGGATCCAGAAGAAGGGAAATTCTGTAGGGAGAGGGAATGTGAATTACACTATTGTATGAGAGAGATTTTCTTTCTGTAGGATTGAGAGAGTTCTAAATTTATGGGAGAAGAAGCTATGTATTATTGCAAAACTATTTCTTGAAGGAATTTAGAATTTAAAAGGACAATGCAAAAGATAAATCATTTTGGAGCTAATAATAAGTTTACTTTTCATTGCACTATTGTATGAATTTGTAGGCTCATTGTTAACTCATTTATGTTAATTTAATTATGATTTGTTTTTGTCCAATTAGTATAGATAATGGATGGCAATTCTCTTGTTGATTTATTATTCTATGCTAGTTGATGTTATGTAAAGCTATCTCTGCAAGTGTTTATAGAATTAAGTCAGAATTAATGTTTGGATTTGAAGGGACTTGGATAAAGTTGATGATAATTATTTATCAGTGCAACCTTTATCCTAGTTTTGTTATAATTATTAGTGCATCAAGTGAACTATTGCCTAATGTATTGATACATCTGATTCCAAATTCATTTACTTATTATTGGGTTTAAGTCTATGCAAGAGGTGCTCTAATAACTATTTATTGAGATCACTTTTATTGCATATTTGCATAAAATGCCATCAATTATTGGAACTACTTTCATAATTTGTTAAGCATACTTTAATATTGAATCCAAATGCAATGTTTTTCTCTTCTCCTTTTACATCTTGTTCTTGATTTGGATAAGGACTAATCCTTTCTTGATCAAGATAGTTTACACTTTTTTTTTGTTTCTTGCATACTAGAATAAATTGCATTTGCATGTAGAATAGTCTGCAATTTTTAAAGTCTCCTTACGTAGGAGCAAACCCCAATGTGGCTTTGTTGAGCTCGTGTTTCAAAAAAGAATTACCTTCTTCAAGAAATTGCAAGAGAAGGTAATTCCTTCTCTTCTGTCCACTGATAAAAACAAGCAACAAGATACATTAGCAGATAGAAGGTCGTGTATATATTTTTGTACATATAGATTAGTCTATATTATATTAACATTAGATTGGGCTAGTTTTAGGAAAAGGGTAACTGAACCCATAAAACCAATCAAGATCACCATACCAAATGGAAAAGGGTCTAATTAGGACCCTGACCGGGTGATTTCCACAATGTTGAATATGGTCAATTATGGCCATCAACAGAAGGGGATGTAGATACTCCACAAAAGGAATTTGTTTCCAAATCTTAAACAAGTTGATTTAGATTTTTGTGAGCACTGTGTTTATGGAAAACAAAAGAGAGTTAGATTTCTCATAGTTAGAAAGGGAAAGAAAAGTGAAAAGTTAGAGCTCATGCATACATATGTATTGGGACAAAATCAGGTATCATCTCTTGGTGGATCTTGTTATTATGTTACTTTTATTGATGATGCAACTAGGAAAACTTGAGTTTATTGCATTCGACAAAAAATTGATGTTTTTGATACTTTTAAGAAATGAAAATCTTTGGTTGAGAATGATACAAGAAAAAGGTTGAAGTGTCTCATATCAGATAATGGA
>ML841382.1:0-25254 GCA_009831015.1 Picea engelmannii | reverse complement strand
ACGTCCCTTCTCATTACTATACGTTTAATCTATTTTGCATAATATTTTACATCACTCTTGTACTTGACCATTGATTAGAAATGCATAAGTGTTCAAAACTGCAGATTAGCATTTGAGGCCTGTTGCTGAAACACAGAACTGTCACATAGTCCAAGGTCGCTGTTGTTGAAACACAGAACTGATGCTGAAACACAGAGCTGCTATACAGTCCAAGGTCGCAGATGCTGAAACACAGAGCTGCTACACAGTCCGAAGTCGCAGATGCTGAAACACAGAGCTGTTACACAGTCCGGAGTCACAGATGCTGAAACACAGAGCTGTTACACAGTCCAGAGTTGTAGATGCTGAAACACAGAGGAAACTTCCAGGACCGACGATGCTGAAACACAAAGGAAGCCGTTACAGTCAGCGGTCAACAAAGCACTAACTGTCGCTCCTACATAAGAATGACGACACAGTCAAGAGCGCAATTCACGTGGCTGAAACAACCCGCGAATTGCGATGCTGAAACAACATCAGCAACAACGAGAAGAAGCTGTTACACCAGCCATAACAACAATACCTCATTCAGCTCCTGTAATAGCATTCTGTTGCACGAGACTAGGACATCCTATTCTGGTTTAGAAAGTAGATCCGACTAAAGATAGGACTCAGATACACATTGTATTTTTTGATCAATTGTATCGAAGGGGTTCCCTCTTTAAATAAGAGGAAATCATCATTCGAAGGATGGAATTTTTTTATGTATTAAGAAGGCTTCAAAGAGAGGGACATATTTCATTTCCAGATTGTAATATGATATTTTGACAGATGAATAAAAGACTGCTTTGAGTATCCTTCTCTAGCTTTCTCATTTCAGGGGAATCTTGTGAGAAGGGAGGGCCCACCTTCTTCACAAGATTCACCCGTTAGTTTTAGAAGTGTGTTAGTACAATCTCTGTTTATGTGTTGATTAACTTTTGTTTGCTGAAACACTACTTTTAATGAATTCCGCTTTGCTGAAACACTACTGAACTCTGTCTTAGTTTATTGAATGAAATCTGTAATTCTTTTTATTAGCAATCTTGTGTGATGGTTTTATGAGGCTGGCCAGAGATTGGGTTAAGGGTTCCTGCTCAGAAAGGAAGAAATCAGGATGTCCAATTCTCTATAGATTTTGATTGCTTCCGCAATTGTGCTAGCCAGAGATTGGGTTAAGGGTTCCTGCTCAGAAAGGAAGGGATCAAAATATCCTGTTCTCTGTATATTTCAATTACTTCTGCAAGTGTGCTATCCAGAGACTGGGTTAAGGGTTCCTTCTCAGAGAGGAAGGGATCAGAATATCCTGTTCTCTGTAGGTTTCAATTACTTCTGCAAGTGTGCTAGCCAGATACTGGGTTAAGGGTTCATACTCAGAGAGGAAGGGATCAGAATATCCTATTCTCTGTAGATTTCAATTACTTCTACAAGTGTGCTAGCCAGAAACTGGGTTAAGGGTTCCTGCTCAGAAGGGAAGGAATCAGGAGATCCTATTCTCTGTAGATCTCAGTTATTTTTCACAAGTGTGCTAATCAGGGATAGGGCTTAAATTTCCTTCTCAGAAAGGAAGGAAAACCGCCGAATTAGGCTCACAGGCCAAAGAAGGCACAAACGTAGAATTAGGCTCGCAGGCCAAAGAAGGCACAAACGCAGAATTAGGCTCGCAGGCCAAGAGATTTGCATTAAATTTAACATCTCTTCTAATAATAATTTCATTACAATGTGTTTGAAGAAGTCTATAACCTTTGACATCTTCAGAATAACCAACAAATATAAACTTCTCAGTTTTAGGCTGCAATTCTTTCCTTTTCTCATCAGGAATGTGAGCCCATGCTATACTGCCAAATACACGGAAGTGACTTACTTCTGGTTTAATTTTAGTCCAAGCTTCTTCCGGTGTTATATTTTTAAGAGCCTGTGAGAGTGCGATTTACTTTGTAATTTGCACAGTTGATGGCTTCTGCCCAATACTTTAGACTTAATCCCTTAGATTGGATCACACAATTAGCCATTTCTTTTAATGTGCGATTATTTCTCTCAGCAACACCATTTTGTTGTGGTGTATATGGAACAATGTGTTGCATTAGGATTCCCTGTGTGTATATGGAACAATGTGTTGCATTTGGATTTCCTGTGTAGTGCAGTAACTTGTAAAATTATTGTTCACATATTTTCCTGCATGATCTATTCTTAAACTTTGAATTTGATGTCTAGATTTCTTTCCTACAAGGGCCTTGTAGGCCAAAAACTTTTCAAAAAATTCTCTCTTAAGTTTTAAGAAGTTAACCCAAGTACGTCTGGAAAAGTCATCAATGAAGGTTAAGAAATACTTGCACCCAAAAAAAGAAGGAGAAGAAAGTGGACCACAAAAATCACCATGAACAAGCTGCAAAGGACCCAAGGCATGCCAAGAGGCACATTTGTCAAAACTGTCCCGATGATGTTTGTCGAGAACACAACTGGCACAAACACCATCTCTGCATGAAACAAGAGGAAGACTAGTCACCATCTGTTGATTACATAGTTGCTGTAATGAGCGATAGTTTATATGACCAAACCGCTCATGCCAAAGTTTGGTTAAGTCATTGATATCAACAATTCCTGTTGCAAGAACATGGTTAGGATCTTTTAGATCCTTGATTACAACTTGGTGAGGTGAAAACTCTATGGTTTTGCCTTCACCTGAATGAGTGATTTGATATACTGATAGAAGGTTACAAGAAAGACTTGGAACACATAATACATCATTGGAATGTCCATTTTGTACTTGAACTATTCCAGATCCTTCATCACTAAGAGATCTATCATCACCAACAAATATTTTCTTGGTGTTACATTTATTTAGAGTAGAAAATATGTCTCTATCCTTAGCCATATGATAAGATTCTCCAGAATCAATAAGCCTCTCATTAGAAGTAGAAGTAGAAGTTGTATTGAAGGAGAAACCTGAAGCTGAAAGTGCATGTCCATGAGAAGAAGAAGAAGAAGTAGAATCAATATTGATGTTGTGCTTCTTCATCGTTGCTCCCAAAGATGCCATCTTCTTGAAACATTTGGACTCATCATGACCATCTTTATCACAAAAGTTGCAATGTATGTCAGTCTTCTTACTTTTATATTTTGTTCCTTTATCACCATTAGGAGCGGAAGCTATCTGAGTGGGTTTGGGACCCTTATATTGCTTGTTGTTGTGACAAGGATGTTGCTTCTTGGGATTCTTGGGTTTATCTTTCTGATGGACAACTAAGGCTTCGTTGGAGGTACCTACAGTGCTGATCACTCCAAGTTGTACTAGCTTATCTTGCTCTCTAATCAAAGCATTACAAAAGTTCTCAAGAGTGGGTTTTTGATAAGCTGTCCCTAGAGCCTCTTGCATGGCATAAAAGGTAGATACAAACAAAAAATAGGCACTACCTAGCTTAGAAATAATAAGATAGATGCAACGATCTTCATCTATCTTTATCTTACATTCTTCACATAAAGTTCTGAGTGTTTTAAACTTAGATATATAGTCTTCAATGCAAGAAAAATCATTTGGACTTAAAGTTAGTACTTGATTTTCTAACTTTTATGCTCAAATAATATTGTGTTTACCAAACACAGATTCAAGCTTTTCCTAATCTTCTTTGGGTTTATCAATTGTTTGAAGGTGGAACCTTAAATCACGAGAGATGGACATTCTGATTAATCTACATGCTTCGTCATTCCTATTAACCCATTTTTATTTCTTATCAACATCAGTGGGTGTTGTTTCCTTTCCCAAGGTAATCTGGTACAAGACTTTACTTCTTAATAAATCCCCCATATGGGATTTCTATTGGAAGTAGTTGGTGATGGTAAGTAAGAGATTACTTGTAGAAGCCATATTAAATATGCAGATAATATGGATTTAAAAATTGAAACTGATGATCTGAATGGAAATATCTCGAAAAGTGATGCGGTTTTAAAAAAAACGACACTTAAAACGAACTTCGGATGTGAGAGTTATGCCCTTTTAAAAAAAGGCATAAACGGTAACCAGAGGACCACGTGGTGGTGTAAGTTGCTTTATGAAGTGACCCACTTTTATAAAGATAAGTGGGGATCATTTTTACAATGAAGTTACTTCATGCAAAATAAATAAATCTAATACAAAATATTAAAGCTACCTATAGTGATTCACTTTTATACTTGAAGTGAAATATACTTTACAATTTTAGCAAGAACTTTTTCAAAACAAGTAACAAAAGAGAGACTTGAACTCAAGACCTCTTACTTAATAAGGCAACTTTTAACCAAATGGTCACATATTGTAATGTTCAAAAGGAGGATTGGGGGTGTTGTTGTTGGAGAGCGTGCTAAAAAAAACCTCTTTTCACACAAGAAATTTTTTTTGCTTCTCGATGACAACAAGGGTTAGATCTCGGTTAGCTTACTCGGAAGATGCACCTTTTCCTATCTGTTTCTGATTTTTCGAGATCGCACAGGGTGTGGGGCAAAGAGAATACACAGATCTAAAAGAGTAGAAACCCCGAAATACATAATACAAAATCGAAATAAAACCGAAATACTACTTTGCAAAAATTTTAAAAATGTGTATTCAAGCTTTTATACCTCCAGATTTGACTGTAACGACCGTATATTGGGAAAATGGAAACCTTTTTGAGTGAAAAAAAAAGTGTTCCTAAATGATGCAATGGAACATTCCTCTTAGCCCATAAATGTACAAAAATGACATAAAATGGAGATGAGGCAAATCGGCTTCACGATCTCGATCTACAATAAGAGCAGATCTTCAAACAGTCTCTGATACCATGTTCGACATCACAAGTATTCCAATAGAGGATGGACACCTTCAATAACCACTCACATAACCAGATCAATGATCAACACACCAATGTTTTCACATGGTAAAACCTCTACGGGGAAACATCCATGGTCGTAGCCAACGCGACCACTTGGAGCAATTTAATAATGCAAAAGAAAAAGATTACAGAGAGATTTTACAAGAGATTTTCTCACAATCTATCATTGGAAAATTACCCTCCATGATCTTTAAATAGATATCATGGACCAATCAGGTGCTAAGCCACAAATCAATAGCTTTTAAGATCGAGGATATTATGAACCGTCAGATCACTCTATTTCGAGAACATATTGTGACCGTCAGATTTCCTAACTACAAGTGCATACTAATGCATACTAAAGAAACACACTAAGAAACAAACTTTTACCTAAAGACACATTAGGCCAAGTATATATTAACTAACTCCTAAGTGTCTAAATATCTTAACACACAAGTGAAATATTTCCTAATTACTACAAGGAGTTTCTGAAAAGGTTCCTGCAAATGTCTATTTGGAACGCCTGTCTCGACCTTCCCATATAAACATTCTCGCTTAATGAAGTCTTCATAGCACTGCACGTCCAAGGACATGCCTTTGAACCACCTTGCATTGCACAAAGGGATTTCTGTCATGATCGACATAGTTTCTTCTGTTACATGGATAGTGACACCCACAATCACCGCGCAGAAACCGTCAAAACTAAGTGCGAACTGCTCAGCTAGTCTCATATTAAATCCTTGGATTTTCCTGCAAAAGGCCATGCATCTAAAATTTTCAAAAGACGCTCTAACCTTCGGATCTTCGTTTATCAATGTCAAACTTTGGGGCTTGGGCCCAATGCTTCTGCCACTTTGCGCACCTTTCCTTATGCTCTGAGAGGTTTCCATGGCTCGACTCGTACTTGTTCTTCGTGCGGTGGATTCAATACGGGCCCGAGGTAGGAATCTTGATTAACCTAGGCTTGCGAGAAGCATTACGCAGTGCATAATCCTGTCTGGTAACCCGAATGTATGTAGAACCACCAGAATTTATAGCGGAGTGGGCGAGAGGTGGAATCATGTCGGGGAACACTGAATTCATGGAAACTGGAGGTTTCGAAGAAAACCAAAGGGTTTTCATAGTGCATTCATGCGATGAGAGCACTTTGGGGTGTGTAAAGTACAATGGATAAGGGCTGTAGAGCATACGTGATATGAGCGTCGTGATTTTTTGTTCTTTCAGCCCTCATAATGAGTTGATGATGGTCATTGCACTTGCCGACTAGACTTCTATTTAACAACTTTCCTTGACCCCCAGTACATAAAACTTTTCTTTTTGATAGGATCCTACTCCTTCGAAATAGACTCGTACCATTTACACATGTTCTGACTCAGAAATCCCTTCCTGACTCCAAGGGCCAACTGACTACTTTCTGATTTTGACCCCTGTTTTGTTTAGTACTTGGCCTCACATGCTTTGACACACAGACCCTAAATTGACTAAGCCTGACCCTTACTAAAAAGAGAAATGATGACGCTAACAACTGGCTCCAACGGGGATGTTATCCTCCCAGTGAGGTAGCAAAGAAAAATAGACCAAGTGCTTGACCATCGAGCTTTATTTGACTTTTAGACACTGTTGGCACCAGGCTGAAGTGGAAAGAAAGATGATCGTGGGAAAGAAATTGTGCAGAAACGAAAGTAATAGCTGGAAGGTAACATAGCACACGTGCATGCAAGAAAGCGTGCACAAGGAAAGTGATAGCTGGAGGAAGAACAACATGCATGCATGGGAGGAAAACCTAACGTCAATAGGGTTAGAGTTTTGGTAATACATTGCAAATGGCTGAAGAGCCCAATATATATAAATATAGATACGCAGGTATCAGAGAGAGGCTGGTTCACTTTTTGTATTAGTTCAACTTTTATAATATCCTATCATAGCTATGTACGAGTTGATGCGTTATGTAATAATGCTATGAACCATTTTTGTAAGTTGTTGAGCTAAGAATAGAGGAGGGAAGGAAGATCTGAGGATTAGATCACAAGCTGTGGAGCCTAGTGCGATCTAGTTTGCATCGTACAGATCTTACCCATTTGAGGGAATTGTAAGTGCGCGACGCTGGAGATGCATAACTACCATAATAAAAGAGCCAAGAGACAAATATTTGTGGACATAGCCCAGGAGGGGGTGAACCATGGTAATATATGTGTAATGTGATAAATGCATGTATACCTTTGTTTTCTTTCAGTAGTTAATTGTTATGCTTAATGAATGAGTTAATACATTGTTATGGAATATGATTGTGTTGTTCGGGATATAAAATGTGAAATATAGATGCACATCTGTGAGTAATAGTAGATTGCAATCACCATTCGTAGTATATAGATCTGATTAATAAACCCCTATCTCATACTCAATCCTAGCTTGAAAACACCCAAGTCTTACAACCACCCATTTAAAGTTATCTCGGGTGAGACTTTGCAGTGCACTCTGTGTACTGTGTTGCCTTCTGGTTTACCATAAGGGCCAATAGTTTTATAGGATTTGTTGGGAACCTGAAAGACATGAACCCTGGGTCAATAACTTAGATGGTAAAGGAGAGTAGTAACCAACAAATGGTTGCATTTTCATGTTAATAGGAACAAGAGAGGAGTGAGTAGATGAGATAGATTGAACAGGAAAAGAATGAGCAGAACAAGAAGAACAACGAGCCATTAGAAGGGAATGTTGAGACCTTGGAACCCCACGAAAGAAGAAATCGAAGGCTGGTTGAGAACCAAAGAGCTAGAGTTTTCATAGCAAGACAATAGAAACCCTAGAATCACACCTCGCAAATATTTGGAAAAACACGTGTTTACTGATTTACACGAAGTCTTTTTCTATGATTTTCCGCATCTACTACATGAGTGGATACTAAGGTTGAAGGATAACCACACGAAGAACTAGATTTGACAACTAGATTGGACTTCGTTACAGATTGAGAAGTTATAGGAGGTGAACAAAAAATTCACCCACGTAGTAGACTTTTGGCTTGACAGTATTGTGGTAGGTTTCATCACCGAATTTGCAGTTGACGTAGCGAAGTCATATAGCGCAACAAAGCAAGAATTTCTATGTGGACCTCGAGGAAGGTACATTCAATCCTTGTATACATCTATTAATATACTGCGATATAAAAAAGGTGTAATGACAATGGAATCAGATAGCTAAACTTCCCTGCGTGCATGGGGGAAGGGGGGAAACAATGATAGAGAGAGGATAAATGGAAGGAGGTAAGGATAAAGTCAAGAAGGAGGAGGAACCCTTGGACCCAATCATGATGGATGACGACTAGCTCAAGTGGATCTTGGTGTCATCAGGAACAATGCGTAGCGGAGTACCCTACCAATATAAGGTGAATACCAAGAAGAGAGACATAGTCGCGAGGGAAGGCTTGGAGAGCGATGAGGAAGAGGTAGAGGATCTCCGGGTTGTGGAGCAGATTGAGGAAATCTTGCACACAACATATGAGAGGAAGATGAGAGGCCCAAGGACAAGAGGAGAAGGAAACCATCCTATCCATATTAATGTCAGTGTGGAACCCATAAACCCATGTGCGACTAATACACCAAAGAGAACAACACCATTTAGACAATCGAAGTTCGGAGGAATTCTGAAAGAAAGAAGAACATATACACTAGGAGCAACAACTGGAGGAGCCAGTTCAGGCAAAACTAGTCAAGTATCTACACTATGCGGAGGAGGAAGTAGTTCAGTATTCAGAATGGAAGGACACGATCCCACTATCAGATTACCATAATTTCAAGGGGAAGCAACAGAAGACCCTGAGAAGCATTTGTTCATTTGTGCAAAGATCTGGGAAGAAAAGAAGGTCACTGATGAAGATACCAAACTTGCGTAGCTAGGGATTATGCTAAGAGACCATGCACTAGACTGGTACATGGGTCTAGACACAAACAGTGTGTTAAGGTCCTAACTCGCACATAGGTAGATCAATATATTTAGATGTAATAAAGGTCAATATTAATAAGGCCTTTCAATAAAATAGAATAAGGCATATGTAAGAAGACCTGATAGAAGCTTCTGCTTCTAGTAGGATCTTCCTCTAGATGCTTCTCTTGATAGACACATTTAGTAAAAATAAGGGTCGAGGGTATGAAAACTCTAGCTTGGAGATTATTGTAACAGAGCGCTGCTCGACTGGAGGTTGCCCCCTCGAAGAGGCTTGTGAACATTGCTTTCTGAATCAAAGTGTTATTTCTGTTGTTGTTCTTATATCATTTCTGTGTTATTGTGGGGATTATGCTGGTTATATTACTGTTATTCTGCCATTTCTAGCATTTTATTTCTGTTCTGCATACTTTTTATATCTGTTATCTTGCAAGTGGTATCAGAGCACCTTCCTTAGCAGAAATTGTGGGAATTTTCTTTCAAGGTAGAGACATATTCCTGCGTCTTTAAGCCAAAGAGATCTATTGTTACGCACATAAACCCGCGATTGAGGCATTCATACACATAGGAAATACAAGTGGTTCTTAAGTGCACATCTATTGGCCACCCTTGTAACCCTTGTTGGTACCCCTTCGAGTGGTAGCGCATCAGGCAAAACCTGTGTACAGATCGGCCTAGATTTCCTGAATCCCTCTTTAGATAAACCTATTGGCTGCTGGACTGCTATAGTGTCACCGAGAACAACACTCGGGAAGATACTCTCTAGTATCTGGGTAGTTAGGTAGTACAACTAAGGGTACGGTTTATCCTCCTTAGTTAGTGCCCTGAGATATTGGGTCGAGTACTGCTGTTGGACCTCACACGTATATCAGAGAGATACAACACATGGCAAACCCTTGTCTGTAGAACCCTTGAATACCTAACCCTTGGGGTACATAAACATAAACAAATTAAAAAAGACAAGATCTATTGCTGCACAACTGTGTTCGGGTTGCCAAGTAAATACACATTTCTTTTTGGTTAATCATTTGGGGATTTCATCACTGTAGTATTCTTCAGACCGGAGTATAACTCCATAGGTGTAATAATAAAAAAAAAGTCTGGAAATTTTTTCACCATTATTTGAGACCTATTCCATTGGATTCATCTCTTCGCCCTTATCACATTCATCCATATCATTTTTTGGAAATTTTTTTGACCCCATCCACCCCTTTTTAGTTCACCAATCCTCATGGCCCATACCTGTAGCCAAGATCTAGAAGCTCGCTTCAACACCTTGCAATCTGGTTTCCTTGAGACCCAAAAAGAAGTGAAACAACTCAGTGCTACTATTGCCTCCATCGATTTATCCATCAATATAACCATAAATACAACCATGCAGTCCTCAATGGAGGAAGTCAAACAAGAACTGACCAACTAGCTTGAATCTGTTTGCATCACTCTGCACCAAACTAAAGATCCCTATAGATGACCCTTTCTCTGAAGCACCTCCAAAGACTGAAGGTGAACATTCCTCCCATTCCCATACCTTTCAGCCCCATCACTTTCAACGTGACCTACACCTTCCACGAGTGTATGTGACCAAATTTGATGGCTCAGACCCCACTAGTTGGGTAACCCAAATGGAACATTATTTCTCTTTATATGACATTACAGATGACTTGGCCAAACTCCGGTATGGTGTTCTCCATCTAGATCAAGAACATTGGCAATGGTGGCAATGGAGAAAAACTTCCTGTCAAGGGTATATTGCTTGGACCCAATTTGTGACTGAGCTTTATGAATGCTTTGGCATGGACACCAACCATTTGGGCCATTTGACAAAGTTGAAACAATTAGGAACAGTAGAAGACTTCATAGCTGCCTTTGAGCACCTGGATTTTTGAACAGAGGGCACGACTGATGCTTTCTTTCGAGAGTGTTTTATCAGTGGCCTCAAGGAGGAGATTCGGGCCCATGTCCTCATGGCTTGACCCTCGAGTTGGGTGGAGGCTACTAAAAGAGCTAAAGAAGCACAACAAGTTGTATCCTCTCAAAACCGAAAACCCTCCTTTATCCCTCGCCCTAAACCCGTAACTCCCACTACTCCCTCTACCCCATTAAAGATCCAAAAATTGACCAGGGTTGAAATGGATGAACGCCAACTCAAAGGCCTTTATTATAATTGTGATGACAAATATTTCCCGAACCACAAGTGTAAGGAACAAAATATTTTTATGGCCATCTTTGAGGATATTTCGGAAGAGGATGTTGAAACTCCCCTTGTGTCTGAGTCACCTGAAATTACTGACATAACCCCTCCCGAAGTAGAACTTGTCATTTCCCTCAATGCTCTCACTGGATTTTCCGCTCCCCAAACCCTCAAGTTAATCGGTTACATCAAGCATCAGAAGGTCATCATTCTGGTTGATAGTGGAAGCACTCATAATTTTATTCATCGTCGCATTGCCCAATAAACTCATTGCTACATCCATGCTGTCAACAATTTCCAAATCATGATTGCCAATGGTGGTTCCATGAAATGTGGAGGGCGTTGTGAAAATGTGCATCTCCAAATCGGGGACTACCACCTAAAATACCATATGTTTTCTATCGACATGGGTGGTTGTGACATTGTGTTGGGTGCAGACTGGCTAAGAACTTTGAGTCCCATTCTCATGGATTTTAAGGCATTAACCATACAATTCGACCAGGAAGGCCACCAATATAAATTCCAAGGCATCACTGTTGGTTCACCTGAGGTCATTAGTTCCCATCGCATGGAAAAGATGCTCAAAAAGGTCACTCTGGTGTCATTGCCCAACTACATGCCATATAAGCAACAGAGACACCCCTGGTGCCGCAAGACCTCCAAGTCCTCCTTTCTAAACATCAAATGGTATTTTCCACTCCCCAAGGGCTCCCTCCTTCCTGTGGTGTTCATCATCATTCCATTCCCCTTGTACCCGGAAGCCTTCCTCACAATATCTGTCCATATTGCCACCCCTTTTCAAAAAAAAATGAAATTGAGAAAATTGTCTAGGAACTCCTTAATGCAGGCGTTATCCACCCTAGTACGAGCCCTTACTCTTCTCCTATAGTCATGGTCCTGAAGAAATAAGGTTCTTGGAGAATGTGTCCTGACTTCCATGCCCTCAACAAATTGACCATTAAAGACAAATTTCCCATTCTTGTCATTGATGACCTCCTGGATGAATTGAGTGGCACCCAATTCTTTACTAAACTTGATCTTCGCTCGGGCTATCACTAGATACATATGAAAGAGACAGACATTCCCAAGATGACCTTTCAAACTCATGAGGGCCACTATGAGTTTTTGGTCATGCCCTTTGGCTTGTGTAATGCCCCCTCCACCTTCCAAAGCCTTATCAATCATGTCTTCCTTCCCTTTCTCCATCATTTTGTCTTAGTTTTCTTTGATGATATCCTCATCTATAGAAAAACCTGGAAAAACATCTTACTCATGTGGATTAAGTTCTCCATCTACTCTTTCAACACCAACTTTTCCTGAAACAGTCTAAATGTGCTTTTGGTGCCTCAGAAGTAGAATACTTGGGTCATCTAGTTGGCAAGGATGGCGTCAGGGTGGATCCGAAAAAGATTGAAGCTATATAATACTAGCCGCACCCAAAGACTCTCAAATGCTTGCATGGATTTCTGGGCTTAACAGGGTATTATCGCAAGTTTGTTAAGAACTACGAAAAGATTGCAACACCTCTCACTTTTCTCCTCAAAAATAACTCTTTCACTTGGACTCCAGCCACTGCTCAATCTCTTCAAACCTTGAAGATGACCATGTGCACCACTCTGGTTCTGGCCCTTCTTGATTTCACAAAGACCTTTGTGTTGGAATGTGATGCCTTAGGGAAAGGAATCAACGCTGTCCTTATGCAAGAGGGTCAACCTTTGGCCTTCACCAACAAGCAACTGTCTGAAAGGAATCTAGGAAAACCCATTTATGAAAAGGAAATGTTGGCTATTCTACATGCCGTTGATTTGTGGCGCCCTTATCTCTTGGGGCAACGCTTTCAAATTAAGACCGACCATCAAAGCCTCAAGTACTTTCTAGAACAACACATTTTCTCCCTGAAGCAACAAAAATGGGTGACTAATCTCTTTGGATGTGATTATGAGATCATTTACAAGAAGGGCAAAGACAATGTAGTGGCAAATGCACTGTCCCGAAAATATGAAGAAGAAGGATCCTTTTTTTCTCTTTCCTTCATTGTACCAGATTGGCTCCAAGATGTGCACCAAGAATGGCTACAAGATCCCAAAAGTTCTCATCTGATCCAGCAATTGCAGACCAATGCTCCAACTCCCCCAGGGTGCTCTTGGCTCCAGGATGAGCTTCGATACAAAGGTCGTTTGTATTTAAGTAAACAATCAAAGCTTAAATCCATGATACTTTTTGAGCTTCATGCTACACCCACAACGGGGCACTTAGGGTTCACCAAAACCTATGACAGGGTCAAACGTTCTTTTTTCTGGGATGGTATGAAACAGGACATCCATAATTTTGTCACTGAATGTGAGGTGTGTCAACGCAACAAGGGAGAAACAGTCAAATCTCCGAGCGCACTACAACCGCTTTCGACTCCACCTGCTATTTGGAAGGATATATCTATGGACTTTATTACCGGCTTACCCAAATCGGGGAATAAATCAGTATTAAAAGGTGGTTGTGGATCGCCTTTCCAGGTATGCTCATTTCTCAGCTCTTCAACACCCATTTACTGCATCCATAGTGGCTCAAATTTTCATGGACCATGTCTTCAAGCTTCATGGCATGCCACACTTTATTGTTTTTTATCGTGACCCAACTTTCACAAGCAATTTTTGGCAATAACTGTTTAAGCTACAGGGCACCCAATTGCATCTTAGCACAACTTATCATCCCCAGACTGATGGTCAAACGAAAGTTGTCAACAAGTGTTTGGAAACATATTTGACGTGTTTTTCCTCTGAAAATAAACATCAGTGGGATCAATGGTTACCCCTAGTTGAATGGTGGTACAACACTTCCTATCATATAGCTACACACATGACTCCTTTTGAAGCGGTATATGGACATAAGCCACCTTCAGTTCTCTCATACTTATCGGGTACCTCGAAGGTCTAGGCGGTTGAGCAAACACTTATAGTTCAAGAGGATATTCTTCATACCCTTAAAGAGAACTTGGTCATGGCATAAAATCGCATGAAGCAACAAGCAGATCAATGTTGTTCTAAACGTCAATTTGCAGAAGGGGATCAAGTGTTTCTGCAACTGCAACCATACAAGAAAACTTCCCTCAAGGTCGAGCATTGTCAGAAGCTAGCGCCCAAATTTTATGGTCCTTATACAATTCTCAAGTGTGTGGGACAAGTTGCCTATCAGTTAGGTCTGCCCAGTCAGTCGAAGCTACATCCTTTTTTTCATGTTTCATGCTTAAAGAAGGTGATTGGAACTAGGTGCCAAATTCAAACCAACCTTCCAGAGTTAGCTGAAGAAGGATCCATTTGGCTACAACCAGAAGCAGTTTTGGACCAGCATGAGCGTTGCCTGTGTTAGAGAACCATCAAGGAAGTGCTAGTCCAGTGGAAATATACGACTCCAACAGATGCCACTTGGGAGCCAACTACCATTCTGCAGTAGTTTCCACATCTCAAGCCTTGAGGACAAGGCTGTTTTTAAGGGGGTGGACATGTTAGGGTCCTAACCCACACATAGGTAGATCAATATATTCAGATGTAATAAAGGTCAATATTAATAAGGCCTTTCAATAAAATAGAATAAGATAGATGTAAGAAGACCTAATATAATCTTTCGCTTCTAGAAGGATCTTCCTATAAATGCTTCTCTTGATAGACATATTTAGTATAAATAAGGGTCGAGGGTATGAAAACCCTAGCTTGGAGATTATTGTAACAGAGCATTGCTCAACTGGAGGTTTCCCCCTCAAAGAGGCCTTTGAACATTGCTTTCTGAATCAAAGTGCTATTTATGTTGTTGTGCTTATATCATTTATGTGTTATTGGGGAGATTATGCTAGTTATATTACTAGTATTCTGCCATTTCTAGCATTTTATTTCTGTTCTGCATACTTTTTATATCTGGTATCTTGCACAGTGCCCACAGGATGACAAGGACACTGACAAACATTAAGAAGCTAATGATTAATGAGTTCTAGAAGATGATCTTAGAGGATCAGTACATGAACAAGATGATCAAGATAAGACATAAAACAGGAGAGTCTGTATGGGAGATTGACCAAAGATTCAAGTGACAAAAGGGAAAACTAAAATACCTTATGACCGAGATGCAACATCGACACCTATTTGTCAAATCACTACTCCCACACTTAAAATATCCATTATGACAACATAAATTTCAGAAGCAGGTAGAGGCTCTGCAGGAAGCCTTGCAACTGGAAGAGAACCATTACTAGTAGATGGACCCCGCTATTGAGGAATTGAAGGAGGATTTGAAGAATTTAACGTTTCAGCTGAATCAGAATAAGAACAAGAACAAATGAGAAGCTGTTTGGTGCACCACATGTAGGACAAAAGGACACCACAAGAATGAATTCCCAACATTCACATAGTATATGGCAACAAGAATTCCAAATCCACTACCACAGGGAGGATTATGGTGTGAAATATGCAAGAAACTGGGTCATGACCCTTATCACTGAACAATGATGCAGAAATACCAGAAAGTTCCAAATAATTCATATTGCACCTTTTGTAAGTCAGTGGGATACGAAGACAAAGATTGCATAACTATGGAGCTGATGCGGGAAAGAACATCAGATGCATACAAGGTACAGGCTAAAATGATGACTAGGCAAGAAATTCCATAGTTCAATCAAGCCCCAACTCCATACAACACTACGCATCAGTAGTACAATATTGCGCAACAACCATACAATAACGTGCAGCCACAATATAACCCGACAGAGCCCGAATACAATACCCCGCAGTACAATCAGGCACCACAGTATAACACATTGGGAGGTGACTGAGTAGGCTACCGAGGAGGAGGACAAGCCAAAGGAGGTTTCAAATGCGGTAGAGGGTCAATCACATGTCACAATTGTCAGCAACCGAGACATTATGCATGGGAATGTCCACTTCCACCAACAACTTGTATGTATTGTCGCGCATCGGACCACGATATAGGGGAATGTCCGTCACTACTAGTAAATATTCAGGAAAAGAGGAACCATAACAATAAGAAAGTTCAGTGGATTGCAGCCGAAGCAAGGGATGACAGACGAAACATCAATATAGTTACTCATGGAGGAACGAAAACAGGGAATGACGCAGTTCAACAGGAACTAGCACAAAACCAGTGGGTAAAGAAGAACACTAAACCAAGAAAGCAGTTCGACACGCCAAAATAAAAGGAGACCTTTAAGGAAGCCATACAAGAATTTCAGAAGGAGGACACAACGTTGACTTCAATTGCGCAACCATTCAAGGAAGCCCCAGAATATGAGATGCCACCATCATTGGATCATACCAATGGAATGCAACCCAAGGGACAAGTAAGTACAATCAAAGGCTTTTTGCAATCATGCATGAAAGTATTAAGTGATTCTTCATATTTGAAAATATTGCAAAACATACTAGAGAAATGTAGCAGTGAGACGAAAGACAAGATAGAACCAAAAACCATCAACCACCTACACACAAGAAGAGGAACAAGTAGGGAATTTAGACTAAATTCTAACATTGGGGATTTCAATATGGGAGACTTTATACTAGACCTAGGATCCGAAGTGAATGTGCTACCAAAGAAGACATGGCAATGTATGGGAGAGCCAATACTAGGATACTCAAATGTCCAATTAAAACTAGCAAATCAACATAGAGTCCTACCAATAGGTAGACTGAAAGGAGTGATAGTAGATCTTGATGGAGTGCGCACTAAAGAAGATTTTGAAGTCATTGAAATAGTAGACAACACAACACCTTACCCGACATTGCTTGGTCTAGATTGGGAGTTTGACAACCAGACCATAATCAATTTGAAAACCAGGAAAATGACATTTGAATCCAGAGAATATAGGGTCATATCACCACTAGATCCATCGGAAGGGGAGAGGTTCGTAGAACCCACTTGCCTGGACTTAAGGATATCGTCCAGTTGCACAAAAAAATTGTGTGTGAAGAGGATTATGTAAACCCAACTGCAGACAAGGTACTCAGTTGGTGGATCATTACTTCATGTGCAACAGACTCAGACACCAGGTTAGAAAACTGACAGCAAAGACTACACGAAGTATCCACGCGAAAATGTGCAAGAATAGACTATGTAGTAAGATGGGTAGGCATAGAAATCAAAGAACCACCCAGTTTCCTCAGACTAAATGATTTGGAAACATTCTTGACACAATATGAAGATGAAGTATTAGAAAACCAATGAATGTTAGCACTTGACTTAGCACTCAAGGCCACACCCGAAAGATGGTGGGGCGCACATAAAAAGACCATCACAGATTGGTATCAATGTAAGAGACTACTGCACATTAGGTTCAGCGCAAAACAGGAATGCAAAAAACAATATTAATATGACAGACAAGAGGCACCAGCGGAACACTTGGCAAAGTGCAAAACGTTGTGGAAAATGACACCACTAGAGGAATGACCTCATCACTTCATACATTCTTTAGAAGGCATACCAACGAACTGGTATACAGACCAAGAATTGCACAAAGGAACTACAACATGGAGGACATTGCAACAAAGCTTCACAATCACTTTCTCTTACTAAGTGTAGAAAGGGGCTTGAATGAGGTCTTCGTGGTAGCTGAAGTTTACCAATATGTATGAGTCCTTGTGAAGAGTGATGTACCTACCCGAGACACAAGAACAAGTTGAATATATATATAATGTTAGGTGAAAAATAAATTTAATCTTGTTGTCCCTAAATGAATAAGTAAACAATAATATATATCAACAACAAAAATATAGTAATATATGCATATAAAGATGCTAAAAGCATGATATAATAAGAAAGAGACAAGCTAGAAAACACTAGTTTATCTCAAGTACGAAAGAGAAAGAATTTAGCATGAAACAAGGATAAAATGAAAGAGTGTTGCAAAGATACTTTTGCAGCCTTGTGGATGTAGAAAACAAAGTGTTACAAAAGAAAAATAAATTACTAAAACTTACAAAAATCCACCAAAAAGATGCGCTGACATTAGTAGATTAATGTGGAAAACTTTTGGTAACTTTCAATTTTTGAAGAGTGAGTTATTATGAAGTTTATATTAGGGTTTCTGTAGCCCTAATGGTTGTAGATGAACTTTTATAAAAATAGAAGAACTTAGCTAAATATGATGCCCTAGTGGATATGACAAGCCTATAATATCAATAAGAGATTGGAATTTAAACAATTTGATTGTCTTGTGTTTTCACATATCCCAATTCAATAATTTTATTTCTCCAATGCAAATTGAAAATGATTATTTCTTTAACTATTGGGTTATGGATTAAAAAACGATTTAACTAAACAACTTCCTTGGGGGTGTAAACCCTCTTCCTCCACAAGGAAAGTAAATCTAACTAGGAAGTGCTAGGAGGGTGTAATCTCTTTTACTTCTCCTAGCACTATCTTAAGCAGCAAATTGTTGATATTGAGAGGGGGGTGAATCAATATCAAGTACAATTTAAAAACTTTTTCAACTTGTACTTTAGCTAGATTATATATTCAATTATATCCAATGAGAAATGAACAATAGTATAAGAGTTACACCAATACATCACAATACACATGCACAATATATGAGAAATAATCAATAGTTATTGTTCAAGGGAAGTAATGAATTCCAAGGGAAGCTACAGCTTCCAAATATAAAGGGAGGGATAAACCTACAAAAGGAAGATACAATCCTCCAATATCAAGGGAGGGTTTACCTCTCCATCCTTGCCCCTTCCTTCCACTCAATAATATATGAGAGATAATAAAAATTTACATTAAATTATCACCATCAACCAACCATCATATAGAACCTGATAATGCTTCTTGAGACTTCTTCAACTTCTGTAATTCTTTACTTATTGGAATACTATGATTCTATAGATAATATTACTCAATGTATTCTCTGAAACTAATCCAAGTTTCACTCTTTGAATCCTCCCAGAAAAGGATTTATAGAGAAAATGGTAGACCTTATTCAATTCTGTCTTATTTAGGAGAGTGAACTTGTACAAAATTCCCGCGTTATTTAACATAAAATTCTAAAATTTGTACAAAAGAAACTAGAGCTCATAATATTTCCAATGCAATTGGTCTCACTTCATTTGGATTCTCTATGAAGACGTTATGATTATTTTACTTGGAACACATGTTTATGACTAGCTTCAGGACTAGTCAAAAACCCTATCTTCCATAGAATGTATCTCCAAAATTATAGCGAATAAAGAGATGAAATTTTTACCACAGGTACCTAAATATGTCTTCTCAATAGCCTCCAAATTTCACCATCTGAATCGTTCTAGAAAAAAAGGTATAGCGAAAATGGTAAATGACCTATAAATAACATACCTTAGAACACATCACCTAAAGACTTCATCCTCCCTTGAAATTCGATCTTCTTTACTTCATATTTCCTTTGAAATTAGACTTATATCTCTTTTCTCATTAACAAATTTGTGTGCGTATAAAATGAATGTATAATGATATGTATTTATACCCTTTATGTCACTTCCTTTGAACATTAGGGCCGACATGTAGTTTCTGCTTCAATTCACATTGTCATCTTCAAAAATTCTTTTGTTCTCAATCGTGAGCATCCACGTGATGTGCCACATACCATCGAAAGTGGCATGAATTATACTATCCATCCATGGGTGTTGTATCTTCATGTGTAATTTCCTTCATGTCTATCTACTTCAATCAACCGTGGTGTCCAAAAGCCAATGGCTAGGGTTGACATCAATGACTACAACCAATGACTAGGGTTGACATCAATGACAACAACCAATCTTCCAATAATATCCCCCTTTGTCATTGATGGAAACACTCATGCTCCCCCTATCCTCATGCTCCTGGTTTCTCTCCCCTTTGACATCAATGACAAAGGGTGGGACTGCTCCCCCTGAGTTTAATGGAAAAAGGTAACTCTCTTCTTTGGGGTTGCTCCCCCTGAACATATAACACTCAATAACACTTCATTTTTATGGTTTCTTTCTTCCTTGGAGATTTTTCGTGGATATAAGACATATATGTTACTTGGTCTTCTTGTGGAAGTTGCAACCAATATTCCTGAACCTTATTCTTTGATTTTGCATATTTGTGAGTCAAACATGAGAGTATATACTTGATCACACATTTTACTAACACTAAGTAGATTATGCTTCAAGTCTTCAACCAATAGGACATTATTTTCTTTTATATTTTTGCTTCCAAGATCTACTACACCTTTTCCAAGTATTTTGGCAGATGAGTCATCTCCAAATGCAACATTGCCACCCTTTCTCTTCAAGTTGATGAATTTGTCTTGATCCCCGTTCATGTGTGAAGAACATCCACTAATGTACCATTCATATTCTTCTTTGAATTCTTCAATAGTCAATGCTATTTGACAATCTTTATTGTTTGGAATCTATTTCCTTCTCCATACCATGGTTGGCATAGGGACATTTGGCCAAGAAAGAAAATATGATACCTATGAGTAAGTGACCTTCTTTCTGATGTAGTCCATGTGGGTACACGATATACTCTTCTGTAGTTTCCTTCATACTGATTTAAGATTCTTTGAGTCATGAAGGTAGGATGTCTTCTTGGATATTCATCTCTTTTGTAATCATTCCTTCTTTCTGGTATCCCGGTCCCCTTCTCATCAACTGTCCATGTAGAGATTTATTCAGCTTCGTGTTGGTATTTTCATCTTCTTTGTTTGAAGTTTCACCCATGCATCCAATATTTGTTAAGTATTTTGGCACTAGAGAGTTTCTTAAGCACTTTCTCAATGATAAAACTTCTTGTTCAAGTTTCTCACAATCTTCTTCTTTCTTCATCATTTGGACATTCCTTACTTCTCCTATTCTTTTTGCTTCTTCGAGTAGAGTTTTCAAGGAAATGGTTTCTTATCTTAGTTTCTCAAAGTATTATAATTGTTTCTTCAAGCTTTCAATTGTATTTTCACAACTACCCAATTCACTTCTTAGTTTTCCATGCATGTTTTTGAGCTTTCTATTTTCAATCTCAACATGCTTCAATTTTTTAAGATTCTCATCTTCTTGTTGAATCATTTATGCTTCATGATTTTCTTCTTCTTCATTGGACTTTTCTTCTTTAGTATCATCTCTTTAAATCCTTGGATAAGGACATTCAAATTCAACATGTCCTACAAGCAAAATAACTCACCTCTATTTTCTTCTTTAAAATATGAGATGTTGTAATTTGCTTCAACTTATTCTTCTTCTTATGCTTCTTACCTTGCATAAAGGTATTGTAGCTTGTCCCAAAGCTCTTTTTCTGATGCACATGATCCCACCTTCGATTTCACTGAATCTGTCAACCCATCCAGGATGGTATCTATTGCCAATTTGTTGTTCCTTCTTACTTCCTTCTAAGCTACAGCCTTTGGTTTATTCAAAGCATTGTATCCTGAAGCAATTGAGAACCAAACATCTGCCCCAAGAGATTTCAAGTAAGTTTCCATTCTATTACTCCAATATTTAAAATTTCTTCCATCAAATGGTGGAATCCCATTTGGAATGTTGTCTTCCATTTATGCTTAGGATCTTCCTTCCAATGATTAAACTATATTGAAGGTAACCCACTCTGATACTGAGAGGGGGTGAATCAATACCAAGTACAATTTAGAAAAAATTTCAACTTATACTTCAACCAGATTATATATTCAATTATATCCAATGAGCAATGAACAATAATAGAAGAGTTACACAAATACACCACAATACACAAGCACAGTATACGAGAAATAATCAATAGTTATTGTTCAAGGGAAGTAATGACTTCCAAGGGAAGCTACAACTTCCAAATATAAAAGGAGGCATAAACCTCCAAAAGAAAGATACAATCCTCCAATATAAAGAAAGGGCTGACCTCTCCAACCTTCCCCCTTCCTCCCACCCAAGAATATATGAAGAATATATGATATATAATAAAACTTTACATTAAATTATCACCATAAACCATCCATCACATAATACCTAATAATGCTTCCTGAGACTTCAACTTTTGCAATTGTTCACTTCTTGGAATACTCTGATTCTAGATATAATATTACTCAATGTATTCTCTGAAGCTAATCCAAGTTTCACTCCTTGAATCCTCCCAGAAAAGGATTTATAGAGAAAATGGTAGACCTTATTCAATTCTGGTTTATTTAGGAGAGCGGACTTGTACATAATTCCCCGCACTCAATATTTAACATAAGATTCTGAAATTTGTACAAAAGAAACTAAAGCCCATACGATTTCCAATGCAATTGTTCTATCTTCATTTGGCTTCTCTATGAAGACATTATGACTGTTTTACCCACAACACATGTTTATGACTAGCTTCATGACTAGTAAAAAACCCTATCTTCCATACAATGTATCTCCCAAATTATAGTGAATAAAGAGCTGAATTTTTTACCACAGGTATCTAGATATGTCTTCTAAATATCCTACGAATTTCACCATTTGAATAGTTCTAGAAACAAATTTATAGCGAAAATGGTAAGATGACCTATAAATAACATACCTTAGAACACATCACCTAAAGACTTCATCCTCCCTTGAAATTTGACCTTCTTTACTTCATATTTCCTCTGAAATTCGACGTATATCTCCTTGCTCATTAAAACACTTGTGTGTGTATAAAATGAATGTATAATGATATGTATTTATAACCTTTATTTCACTTCCTTTTAACATTAGGGTCGACATGTAGTTTCTACTTCAATTCACATTCCCATCTTCAAAAATTCATTTCTCCTCAATCGTGAGAATCCACGTGACATGCCACATACCACCGGAAGAAACATGAATTATACTATCCATCTATGGGTTTTTTTTATCTTCATGTGTACTTTAATTCATGTCTATCTACTTCGATCAACTTTGGGGTCCAAAATCCAATGTCTAGGGTTGACATCAATGACTACAACCAATGACTAGGGTTGACATCAATGACAACAACCAATCTTCCAACAAAAGTTATTTCCAAGAAAAATATTGATGACTTTAGTGGGGTTGTATTCAATTATACTCCCCCAAAAATACAACTATTTAACCTTGAAACCAAGAAAAAGAGACAATAATACAATAAAACCCTTCACCTAGAGCAAGAATTAACAACAAAAACTTCCACTTTACTAAGAATTATCCATCAATATGAAAAATAAACACTCCAAAAGAGGTAGAACACCACTTCCTTCCACCCATAGCAAAGAAAACCATAAAAAATTGCAAAGGAGAGAGAAAATGTTGAAGAATAGCAAAAATTTCACTCAAGTACTTTTCACAATGGGAGAGTTATGTTAAAAATGAAATAGAGTTCATCTTTATTTATACAAAAAGTTCTGAAGTATGTTTGTCCACATAGATTAGGGTAAAACATAATACAAGGGGTCAACATCCCTTATCTTACCCCTTAAACCAAATAATACTATTTTAATTCTAATTTGCACATAAAGAAAACCCTAACACAAGATGTCACCCCTCTTTAGGGAAATGATTTGGCACTTGGATCAAGTCACTAGAGTTGGGGATGCATGGATAGGCCTCCATAGGCCACATGTCATTCATCCAGGCATTTTCCTCATGGTTCAAATCCTTCTTCCTTCAAAACATTACATATGTCCTCATCAACACTCATAACCCCCTCAAGCATGATGTCAAGCCCCTTAAGGTGACATTTTTTTCCTCCAAAGAAAGTCGTTTGACTTGTGAGGGAATGGTGAGGTCATCCAAGGTGTCTTCTAGGCCTCCAAAGGTTAGTCTTTTTTTTCCAGCATGTGGGCCTTGGTTTCCAACCTGTGGGCTTCAAGCCCCATGGAATCCCAAGCTAGGCTTGTTCCTCCAAATCTGTCCACTAGTTGGGTCCTGCAAAGGAAAATGGATGCGCCCTCCAATGATCTCAAGTTAAAGCATCATGATGATTAAATCAAATCAATAAAATATCCATTCAAGCAAGTAAATCCAAACCAACTCATCAAAATAAACTAATTCTCAAAGATCCTATGTAATTTGCCAAGTTTGAGTATGGGAGGGTTGACAAAATGACCTATTGCATGAATTGTTCCTCAAGTTTAGGGGTGTTTCCCAAGGGAACTCCTTCTAAGTCACGTGGATGATGTGTTATGGATGAGAGGAAAACGTTTGGGCATGGGGTTCATGAACTACAAGGTGTTGTAGTGTCTCACTTATGGGTTCCTTTGTAGAGGGTGTGTTGCACCTTCATTTTCAATGCATCATTTTTCCAAGCCCATTCATTACCATTAATTAATTAATAGTCCAAAACCTTGGGTACTCCCTATTGGTGAATAGATTAGATTGGGGGGCAGTACGACAAGGCCAATTGAAGCTAGAGGTACATATAGTTCCATATGCAAAGAAAGAAATAGATACTGCATGAGTGTACACACCTCAACAAGTGAGGACATCTATATCATTTTGTTTTGATTTTGAAGGTATTTTATTTTTTAGGAGAAGATTTTCATTTCTCTTAAGACCTCTTTGGGTGAGAATATGGAAGGTTCATAATTAGGATTTTATATTTTTCCAACCACAAGCCTTCGAGCCTTCAACCTCTTCTTCCCATGAAGTGAGGGACAACCCCTTATGGGGTCAGTACACCCGAAAAACCAAAAAGGTGAGGATATGAGGGGATGAAGTATGGAAAGTGGCAAGTATGGTCAAGAATGACACAATGAATTGTCCAAAGGACCTCCTAGTAGCATACCTATCCCTAAGGGAGACTCACTTACTAGGGCGCAATGTCAATCACCAAGGAGAAATAGGGAAAATAACATAATGTCCAAGAAAATGTCACATAATCAAAGTAGTAATAGATGCAACAAACTCAAATGCCTCAAATATTGAAATGATACTCACCATAATACCCGACTTGTACCTCATGGAGCAAGACCCAATGTCATCCCGAGGCCAGATGATGTGGTGGATACCGTCATGATCAACCTGGAGTTGTGGTGGTGAGGAGGGTCTCCATATGTGCAATTTGTTGGAAATACTAATACAACTGAGAGGGGGGGGTGAATCAGTTGTTTATAAGCTTAAACAATTTTACACCTTCTTAACAATTATTAATATTTCTTCATGTGTTATCAAGCAGCATACAGTATATGGAAAGTAAGAGTAAGGATCATCAGTCACACATAAAATACACACATAGACAGATTTTCACGAGGAAACCCATAAAGGGAGAAAACCTCTTCTTCTTCGAAATGATAGGCAGTCTTTTTCAGTTCTGTACATCATCTACAATTGAGCACCAACTCAATGT